>PVJC01054836.1:0-10383 GCA_004026665.1 Murina feae | reverse complement strand
CCAGGTGCAAGCATTTTAAACTTTAACCAAATGCCTGTGAAGTATTTTCATGTGCCTTATCTCATTTGATCCTCACAGAAGTCGTGGAGTAAGTAGATGGAGATTTGGTACAATCCTATTTCTTTTCATTAGCCAGAAAACAGAGATTTAGAAAGTTTAGAAACTTGACCCAACTAAAAAGAAGTAAGAAATGGTGGACCTTGAAAATGACTTCAGGTTTTCTCACTGCGTAGAATATAGTCAAACACTGCTGAAGTTAAAGATTTCAGCCTTTGTTCTCCCTGCATGATCTACAATAATAATCTGCTTTGTGTTGATATTTACTGCTGTGTTGATGACCATTACCTGAAAGAGAAGTTGGGTTGCTTCACTGGGCTGGAAAAAAGTTTAGCTAAATTAGAAAGCAGTTCTAATTAAGCAATTTTATCTACATAAATAAAGCTCTCGCTGGCACCAATCAAATGCATGTGTTTCCATCTGTCATTGTTGATTGTAAATTTGGTTGACACTTTTATTAGAGAAAGGGCAAATAGCAATACAAAATATTTCTTCCAATGAATTTCCTTTCAATGTGCACAAATTTGGGCACCAGGCTTCTAGTAATACAATAATAATACAAGAATAAATTGTGTTTGCATATTCACAACCATAAACCTAGTTTTCCCCATTTGGTGGCATGAATTCTAGAACCTTTAAAAAAATATATGTGTGTTTTTGTTTTTGTTTTTTATTTCAGAGAGAAGAAGGGAGAGGGAGAGAGAGACAGAAATATTGATGAGAGAGAAACATCAATTGGCTGCCTTCTTCACATTCCCTGATAGAGACTGGGCTCTCAAGACAGTCATATGCCCTGGCTAGGAGTTGCACTGGCGACTTCCTGGTGCATGGGACGACACTCAAGCAGCTGTGCCTCACTGGCTGGGCATGAATTCTAGATTTTTTATATTTTAATATAACTTGCTACATTCTACATATTTGAATTTTATCATGTCTTCAATATGTATTATGCAAAGGATTTTTAAAAAGAAAAAAATTCCATAGTTCATTGCAGCAATATATTATATACCATGGATCAAATCATACCCACTAGAACAGGCACTGGTGAATATAGTAGTCTGGAGTCAAATTCAGCCACCTATCTGTTTTCGTTTTTTTGTTTTTGTTTTGTTTTTGTTTTGTAAATAAAGTTTGTTGGAATACAACCAGACCCACTCATTTATATATTATCTATGACTGCTTTCATACTATAGTGGCAAAATTGAATACCTACAATAAAGACTGATATGGTCCATCAATCTAAAGACATTTATTATCTGGCTCTTTTTAGAAAAAAACATATCCTACTCCTGCATTAAAATATAATTGGGCATAATAAAACATTTCATTACACATGGTCTGCATATAACATACATGCTACTATTTCATCATTATTTACCTCAGAACATGGCTTCATTGTGGTTTTCTTTTTTTCTTTTTGAGAGATTGTAAATTGGCTTTTGGAATTGATTTGTCATTGTTCCCCAATCTTCATCTAATTACTATAGTTCAGACAGTAGTTGTAGACAAATGTTTGTTGAATACTCATTTAGTTCATTCATTTAATCAGAGATTTGTCAGCTGAAATTTATGGTTTAAATGTTAGTATTAATTAGATATTGATGTGTTAATTATAAGTTTGCAACTGTACCATTAACACTAGCATGAGCATATTAACTGCAAAGATTCTTGATGAATCTGTTGACAGAAATGTGAGGATAGAAGCTGCTAAGTCAAGATTTCTTGATGCTAATGAAAGTGAAATAAAAGATACTAGCTTACTCACAATCAGGGATTTGAAGAAGAGAACTATTGGGAAAGGAGAAGAAAGCATATGTTCCGACACCTGGAATCGTTCCTTGAAAGAGAAATAAAATCATCACACAGAGCAAGATATCCAAGCCACTAAACTGAGAAGAATGGGTATTGCAGATGAGAGAATTTTCAATGGAAAACAGGTGAAATGAAATGAAAAGCTCTAGATAAATAGAAAAGTAGAGGCAAGATAAGTTGAGCCTAGAAGAAACAGGCTGAAAACATTAGAATGACCTTTTCTTTATCTGTTTTTAATTTGTTTATTTTAAACACAGATTTATTGGATTCTAATCTTTGGATTTGGGATTTGTATTTTAAGAGACAATAGGCATTTTGATAAACATGTGGGTTTAAGAATCACTGAACTAAGGTACAAATGAGTTAAAATGTCATCACAAGTATTTGGGGTTTGGTACCAAACCTGAGTCTCACATCCTCATGGTGATTCCATTCTGAAAGCATATATATATATATGTGCACTAGGGGCCCGGGGCACAAAAATTTGTGCACTCGGTGGGGGTGGGATGATCCCTCAGTCCAGCCTGTGTCCTCTCGCAGTCTGGGACCCCTTAGGGGATGTCCACCTGCTGACATGCCTGGCCAGCCTGGGTGAGGGTCTGATGGCTGTTTGCAGGCTTGCCAAGCCCCCCAGTAGGGACCCTCACCCCATGGGGGTGTGGCCAGCCTGGGTGAGGGGCTGAGGGCTATTTTCAGGCTGCCCACAGCTCCCATTGACCCAATATCCCAGCTCCCAGAGAGGCTGGCTGGAATCAGGTTTCTGGAGTTTATTTATCTTCTATAATTAAAACTTCATTGCTTTGAGTGGAGGCCTAGGCAGGCAAGGAAGCCTCCTATTTGCTTCAGCTCCCTGGCTTTTATAATTGAAACATTGTTGCCTTGAACAGAGGCCCAAACAGCCTAGGCAGGCAGTTTCCTCTGTTGCAAATGTAAGCCTCTTGTTTGCTCTAGCTCTGTGGCTGCTGGTCGCCATCTTGGCTGGGTTAATTTGCATACAGCCACTCTGATTGGTTCATGGGCTTGGCTTGGCTGGTAAGCGTGGCATCAGTGTCTCAGAGTGATGGCTAATTTGCATATTAGTCTTTTATTAGATTAGATATTTTGGTTTAAATTCCTGTCATAGCAATCCATTTAATGCTCCATCCATCTGTGGATCTTTGTTTTGCCTTGTCTTTTCTCTTTTCTCCTCAAACATTTTCTAATTTCTAGACACAATATGGCACTAAGGCTATTCTTGGCTGCAGATGAAATTCTCTGACACAGTCTGCTGGCATGGGTTTCTGAATGACTTTTTTCTCTGGGTTTCCCTCTTATTAGCTTATCCTTTTTCCATTCTTGTCTACCATGCCCTCCAGGTGATGTTTTCTATAAATGGCTCATTTTCTACAAATAAGTCTGGGTTCCTCACAGACTAAATTTATAAAATCTTTTCTGACAACTGCCCAAGCCAACCCTTTCTCCTCTTTTTCTATAACGACTAATCTAGAAATTGTTAATATTCTACCTGAAATTCTAATTTCAATACATAACTCATAAAATAATTTCAATGACTTTTCAAATGCCACTAATTAATGTAATTATGTCATATACTCTGATAGTAGCATAAGCCAATTAATGAAAGCAATTATTTTTATTTTCCAATGGAAAGCTTCACAGAAAAGGTGTCATTTGACCTAATTCTTAATGGATATCAATAATAACAATAGCAAAATTTCAAGGATCTTCTAAACAATGTGGTGGGAAGACTGATATGAAGTAAATGTAAGTCAAAAGATCTTGGCATATTTAGAAACAAGTCAACAAATAAGATATAATGGTACAAGTGAAAGAAGAAACAGAGTATAACCAGATTAAAAGCATTTAAATAAATTTAAAAGTTTTCAAAGTACAGTACATGGCCAGCAACATATTTTATTTTGGAAAATGACATCCTCATATTTGTATTTTAGAAGATGACAAGAAAAATGAAGGAAAACTAAACACAGTTGTGTAGGAAATATGGTCTTGAGTTTATATGAGAGAATTTTTGTTTTAAAGGTATGTTAAAATATACACAAACAAATGGGAAAGTTCACTTGTATTCACCTGAGAGGCTATTAAACTGTTTTAAAAATATATATGTATGTATTCTTTTAGAAATTGAAATTATTTAATTATAAATTCTGTACCTGATTTATATATACAGGGTAGACCAACAGTGGGTTTTCAATTGCTCTAGAAAGTGGATTTTCATTATAACTCACAAATTATAAGATTAAATGTTTATATTGGAAAAATACTCTGCCTTTTGTTAATCAAATTTTATTCTAATAGGATTCTATCCTAATTTCAAGAACATGTGAGTTTGAGTAGCTATAAAGCCTTCAACAAAACAGTACTTTATTTTTTAAAGTAAGTGTGATCTAAATTACAACAGCTATAGTTATAGCAGCATACCTGCACAGGGCTGTCTTTGAATTATCATGTAAAACACTCTGGAAGGAAGTCTAGGTGGTCTTTTAATGGAATTCCTTTGTGAGTAGTGATGATATTTTTGGTCTTGGAGAAACATAGGGCACAGAGATTGGCAGAAATTTTAGCACGGTCAGGTTCTTTCACTAAATAGTTTAGGAACAAAACATATGAGCAATTTCAGTGAGCACATATAGTCTTTGCCCTAATGAATTCTAAAGTCTGGAATCCAGACAGACATTAAATAAAAATTATAAAAACATTATTATTTTGAGTAGTTGCAGAGAAATATAGAGCTTTTGGGAACCTAACTATTTTGGGGAGTCTAGAGGTCTTCTGGAGGAAAGTGATATTTACATTGCTATATAAATAATTCATAAAAGGGGTTGACTAAGTGGAAGGGACAGAATGTGTGAGGAATCAGGAATCATAGCACATTAAAACATGTGAAATAAGGCCACTCTTTCTAAGCATGAAATCTGGGGACAAGGAAGAGAGCAGGTCTAAATGAGAATGGATGGAAAGTCATCCTTCCACAGACAGTCCCCACTCTAAAAGCAGAAATATTTGCCCTATCTCTCTTATTTCCTCTTTTGTATGAATTCTTTGCTACTTGTAATACCCATCTAAATATCTTAGAGCTTGTGTTTCCTGCATGTTTCTGTTAATCTCTAGAGCTGTGATGAAGTACCACAAACTAGGCAACTTAAACACCAGGAGTTTGTTGTCTTACAGTTCCTGAGGCTAGAAGTCCAAGGTCAAGGTGTCAGCAGGGTTGGTTCCTTCTGAGTGCTGTGAGGAAGAATCTGTCCCATGATCTCTAGCTCTGAGGGTTTGCTGGCAATCTCTGATATTCTTTAGTTTGTAGATACATCACCCCACCCAGATCTCTGCTATTATCTTCATCTGGGGTTCACATTAGTCATATTGAATTGGGTACCCCCTCTAATTACTTCATTTTAACTTAATTTTCTCTCTGAAGATCTTCACTCCAAATAGGTCACATTCTGAGGAACTGGGGTTAGAACGCTAATTCAACTTTTTTGAGGGGACACAATTCAACTCATTACAATGTCAAACTTTAAAGTTTTCTATGAATATTAAAATTTTCCATCAAATAAGAGAAAGGTGGTGATAAGATGTATTAAGGCAAAGGGGACTAACACTTTATCCTGGGGGAAAAACTGAACTAGAGCAGTGATTTTATCCTCTACTTATACCTCTTAACTGAGAGTTTGAAACCTTCTCCAATTCTGATCAAAGTTAGAGTTGAAAACCTGCTATTGCTTTGTGGTACAATGAAAGCATATTTAGTAAATTTTTCTAAATTAATAAGCAACTGATATTAAAGAAAAATCTTAAATAATGAAAATAAACCATGTAAAGGCTTGAAATATATCAAACTTATTTTTACTACATGTTAGCTAAAGATTATTTTATGCTCAAATGTGAATAACGTAAAGTTAGTGAACTAAGGAACATTAAAATAAAATGTTTACTTCAAATCTAAACCAAAGAAGATTAATTGTGAAATTTATGAGAATGTTTTTCAAGTTTTTTCTCCTTCTAAGAATGCCTTCTTCTCATTAGAGTGGCCTTAGATGGCTAAATTGTGTCTCTCTAAAGGCTATGTTGAACGCGTAATTCCCAGTACCTCAGACTGCTACCTTATTTGGAACAGGTCATTGCAGACATAGTAAATTAAGATGAGGTAATACTGAGTGGGGCTGGTTGTTAGTCCAATATGATGAGTGACTTTGTAAAAATCAGAGGCACATTGTGGGGAGACAGCCTTGTAAAGGTGAGGACAGGAGTTGGAGATACATCTTACCAACCTGGGAATGCCTGGGACTAGCAGAACCTGGACGAGGCCAGGAGGGATCTCCCCCTACTGGACGAGAGGAAGGATGGCCCTGTTAACACTGATTTCCAGACTTAAGAAAAGTGAGAGAATACATTTGTGCTGTTCAAGGACACCCAGTCTGCAGCATGTTGCTATTACAGCCTTTTTAGCCTTAGGACACTAACAGACCTTCTACCTCTTTGTTTTTCTCCTGAAAAATCTCATGAATCCTAGATCCAGGAGAAATTTTATTCATTCCGTGGAGACTTTTTGAACTCCACCAATGCATGGATACTATATTTCTCTTGCCCCTGTATGCTCACTGTCTTTTTGAACACTTGTAGATCAAAATAATTGCTTTGTAACATTTTTAGATATTTCTGAAGTGGCCTGTATTCTGTACTCTGATTCTTTTGTGGGAGATATATGTAAGCCCGAGACATTTTTCATTCAAGTTTGATTAATATTAGAATTGATCCTTGAGGCCTCAAATGTCAAGCTAATATTTGGTGATAAAATTTTAATGCTAATATTTAAGAAGCTGCTCACACAGTGCTTCTGATCTTGTAAAGCAATGGATTATCTATCACTTGCATTTCTATAGAAAAGTAATAAAGCTTAGCAAATATGTACATGGCAGTTATCATGAAAATTAAGTGGAATCTATTTTCTTCTGTACCTTTTTTCTTAAGGATTTTTTTTTCTAGAAAAAGGGAATAATTTTTTCTGTAATATTGAAAGTTTTGATAGTCCCAAGGACAAGTAACTTGTAATCTTGTGATTCTGAGTGTTTGTTTTAAGAAAGAAAAATGTTTAGAATTATGGAAATCTGTTCATTCAAAATGATAAGCTTTGTTTGGCATATGAGGCTAGTTTCCTCACTATTCCTGTGTTAAATAAGCTGCTGATTCTGACCTCATTCATCTGGTTTTGATGAACTCTAAAGAGCTATTAGAGAAGATAGAACCAATAGGCTATATATAGATAGACTAGAGGCCTGATGCAGGAAATTTGTGCAAGGGACTCGGCCTTTGCAGCCCTGGGTCTGTCCAGAAGGTCATCTGAATGTTCTAATTAGCATATTATGCTTTTATATTATAGATAGAAAGAGATTTCTTATGAGAGACTGGCTCATGTGATAATGGCTGAGAAGTCTCTTGATCTGTTATCCACAAGCTGGAGGCCCAGGAAAGCTGGTGATGTAGTTTCAGTCCAAACCTGAAGTCCTGAAACCCAGGGAAGCCAATGCTATAGCTCCACTCTCAGACCAAAGGCCAGAGAACCAGTACTGATGTCAGAGGGCAGGAGGAGATGAATGTCCAGCTCGAACAGAAGGCAACTTCATTCTTCCTCTATATTTTGTTCCATTTGGGCCCCATGGATCAGATAATGGCCACTTGCATTGGTGAGGACAGTCTTCTTTGCTCAGCCTACCGACTGCAATGATAATCTCCTTCAGAAACACCCTCACAGACACACCTAGAAGTCACATTTTACCAACTCTCTGGGCACCCCTTAGCCCAAACTGACACAATTAAACATCAAATAAAGGTTATAGTATTTTATAATGTCTCATTTTCCAAGTAAAATAAGGGTGGCTAACAAATTCAACTTCAAAACACAGTGGTGAACAGTGATTTTTCATTGTGTTGTAAGGCTTGCATCATAGTGTGCTCTCATTATGCACCTGAAATATACTGGATTTTTAGCAGATATATTCTAAATGAATGTATAAATGGCCATATCAATATGAGAAAAGTAAAAGGCGGTGAAAAAGAGAGACCATTCTTTTTCGGTCAAGGAATGAATTTAAATTGCTGAGCAATGATTTCATTTGTATTAGGATTTATAGTTCATCCTATATAATAAAAGCCTAATATGCAAATTGTCCCCTGGGAGTCCACTACGCCTTGTGCTGACCACCAGGGAGCAGTGTGGAACATGGCAGGCATGGGCAACACAGCACTGGCAGCTGGCGACAGTGGAGGTGTGCCGGCCGGGTGAGAGCAGGACTACAGCAGGATGGTGGAGCAGGTAACCAGGTGGCACCAAGCCGGGTGTGAGTGGAGCCCAACTGCCCCACTGATCATCCTGCAGATGGTGACCAGTGGCAGCAGTGGGGGGGTGGGGCCAGTGCCCAGCTTCCAGGCACTGAGGGAGCTGGGCAGGGGCTCAATGACTCAGGTGGAGGGGGGCATGAGGGGGCCTGAGGGGGGTCCCGGTGCTCCCCAGGGCCCAGAGGTCAGCTGGGACCTGCCCTTCCACACCAGCTGCTAGCACTTCAATTGCACTTGGACTCTGGTATGTATATAATGCAGTGATTTTTGTTGCCAAAACGTTGGTACGTCAGTAGAGGCTAAAATAATCAGTTGAGTCTTTCCATAATCTACCAGGAGCTATTCAAGTCTAGAATATGAAGGGTGACAAATTCTCCTGCTTTTGAAGCCTGATTTTCTGTACACGATGATTATATTAATCCAGTTCAGACTATGCAGCTGTGGATTCCAGTAGATGGGTGAGAAAAAAGTCAGTACTAGAAATAACAGGGCATTCATCAGAATATGCAGCCAAGATTCCTTTTCACTGTAAATGGAAGAAATTCAACCGCAACACACTTACTCAGAGAGTGGCATTTGTGGTGTACCTAACCAGACTTCAGGAACTACAAAGCAGTAGCTATTTTTAGAAATGGCTGAGAACAGGGATGGGAACAGGCTGGGAACAGGTGTTGCTCATTCTTTGCATCTTCACCTTGGCATTTTCTCTCAGGCTTTAGACAGCCGACTATCATTCTCTTGGCTTCGGTAGCTCTCAGGCTAGTCTGTTCTCAGTTCTGCTATGCAAAGGACATTGGACAGAATTCAGCCCTCAGATTTAGAATGTGGTAGAAGGACGTGCTAATTAGTGTGATTTTGCTCAAGTGCCCAAAAATATCTTAGGTACAATGATAGCCAATTCCCTCTATAACAACATGGTTGGGTCAGGGGAGGAGCAATTCCCTCAAATAAGAGGGCACTATGTTATTCCTGGACATTCAGTAATTAAACAAATTTATTAATATGAGGCTATTAGCCAGAAACTGGTCATCATTTACATTAAAGAAAACTAATAGCATAAATTGATCACATCCTAGAAAAAAAGCTCTGCTGAATTTTCCTATGCTCATCCCATGGAGAGAGACATTTTCTGTAGTTTTTTTAAATGATTATTAAAGGTCTACTGTCTGATTTTTAACATCATTATAAAGTCTTCTTCCTACTCAATACACTGAAATGATTCTTTCTCAACTTCCAAATTTTTCTTTTGATTCAAATTAGTTTTAATTAATATTGATATCAGGATACTTGGAAGAAAAATACTTATGATAGATCTTCATGATTCAGTTTGCTCTTTAATTTTAGAGTGGCATTCTTTGTCTTGGGAAGAGGTTTTCCCCCCTTACATTTAAACTGTTGGTATAAGATTATGCTTCTTATTTTCTTTTTACTTGCCTTTTTAAAAATATATTTTTATTGCTTTTTTACAGAGAGGAAGGGAGAGGGATAGAGAGTTAGAAACATCGATGAGAGAGAAACATCGACCAGCTGCCTTCTGCACACCCCCTACTGGGGATGTGCTCACAACCAAGGTACATGCCCTTGACCATAATTGAACCTGGGACCTTTCAGTCTGCAGGGCAACGCTCTATCCACTGAGCAAAACCGGTCAGGGCTTTACTTGCATTTTTTAGATATGTCTTTGACCATTCTTTTCCTTTCAGATTTCTTGTGTTAGATTAAGCTATGTCTAATATTTAATAAATATTTATGGGTTTTTTTCCCTTGTGAACTGCTGAGTACAAACCTACATATGAGTATGTTTGTGGTGTATATGAATATATATTCTTGTCCTGATGTACTTGGCCTTTATCACCTTGTTTTATATTATGTTTGCACTATTTAATTCTTTCTTTTAATCTTCCTTTATATATTTATTTGCTTTGCACTGTCTTTGTCTTGTTTTCTGTATATATGTTCCTATTTGGGGCTTATACTCATACTAGGTTCTTATCACAATTATATTTATTATTATACATCTCATATCAACTTTTATAAAATGCTACTTAATTGTTTGGTGTGATAAGTACTCATAAAAAATTAAGATTTCCTATTTCCTTATCCTTTCCATCCTGTCTCTAGTTTTCATTGCCCCTCCTGATTTTGTATTCCAGCATTTTTATT
>PVJC01054835.1:0-10378 GCA_004026665.1 Murina feae | reverse complement strand
TCTTTTTGCTTGTCCCGCTGGGTGGGTTTTGCTTCTTCATATTTCATATCTTTGACTTGCTTCTTGCGATCCTCTCGTCTGCTGTTGGATGTCTGCATAATATTCTTCATTTCAGTCAGTGTATGATTCATTTCTAGTTGGTCCTTTATCATATCCTTGAGGGTCTCATTAGATTCATTGAGGATCTCACTAAATTTATTGGCAGTCTCTAGAACTTTCTTGAAAAACCTAATAACCGTGGTTTTGAACTCTATATCCTGTCGTTTTCTTTCTTCCATTTTTGTGATTTGTGACCTGTTTCTTTGTCTCCACATTTTGGCTGCTTCCCTTTCTGATTTAGGTGATCACTGCGAGGAATTAACCTCTAAGCCACTTGGTTATGACAGTCAGCTGTGTCTACAGTGGGAGAACTTCTGTGCTGAAGACACTCTTATGGGGCAAGAGTTGTTTCAGTGGGGCTTTTATGCTCACTGCATCTGCCCCGAGTGTGTTCCTTGTGGATCTGTTTTGTTTAGGTTAGTCCCACTCTGGCCACTGGGTGAGGCTGGCTCCTGTATCTTTAAGGAGGTGTTGATTAAGCCTTTGCCTTAGGCTACTCAGTCTTTTATCTGAGCAGCTTGGGAGGGGCGGGGCCTCGGGGAGTTGGCAGGGCAGGGCGGAGCAAATAGCTATGGCGCTTTTCAGCGCGCTGCGCTGAGAGACACCAGGTCTCTGTGTCCCACGGTAATTGCTGCAAGCAATGCTGAGAGAAACCCGCTTTGGATTTCCTCCCGGTGCCAGTCAGTCCCCCTTCTCCGGGTGTCTGGGTCCTCAGAAACTCGCCTGGAACTGGAGTTCAGAGCTGCTGGGAACTTGTGGCTCTCTCCGTTTTGGAAAAGAACCGCCTCCTCCGGCGCCAGCCCTTCCCCGAGCCCCGTGCGCACGCCTCTGTACCTCTGTACTTTGCTTCCGCCACTCCTCTGAGTTTCAGACTCTTTTCTAGTTGTAGGATTTTCACTCAGCCAGCCTTCCTGTGGGTGCGAGTGGTGTCCATGTGTTCTTTTCATGGTTTTTCTGAAATAGTTGTTCATGGCTGCATTTACGGTGTTTACCTTATGCTGCCATCTTGCTGTCCATATCGTGTGTGTGACTTTAGATGTGCTGGTCATGTTTTCAATCACTGCTTGTCTCTTCTTTTTAAAAAATATGTTCTTTTTGAATTTAGTGAGAGGTGAAGGGAGAGGGATAGAGAGGTAGAAACATCGATGAAAGAGAACCATCAATCAGCTGCCACCTGCATGCCTTGTGCTGGGGCTTAAGCCCGAAGTCAGGGTATGTCCCTGACCAGGGATCCACCTGGTAGCTTCTTGGCTCATGGGTTGGTGCTCAATCACTGAGCCACATCGGCTGGGCTGATGCCTCTGTGACTGGCAGTTATATCAGATAGAGTTTCAGATAGAGTTTCTCTAGAGGACTCAGTCTGCTGTTTTATTATTATTTTTAAAATTTTTGTTGTTGGCATTATTTCAGAGGTCTTCCATTCCCCCCAGTCTGCTGTTTTGAAAGGCCTCCCCGAAATGCTCCAACATGATTTTTTATCTATGATCCAGGCCCTACATTTTAAATCTGGTTGTTCTAAGTATTTTTCTCAAAATTTGGTGAAATTTCTCTGAGCTATTTTGACGTGGTGAACAAAAAGTTTCAAAATTTGATTTTCATTTAAATAGAATTTTGAATTTTTGCAAGATATTTATTTCTCCTTGGAGTCTAATCCAAACAATGGAGAAACATAATTAAATATGTGTATGTAGATGATTTTAAAGATTAAGGTAAATAATATAAAAAAATGCAAGGTGACTTGCTAAGGCTTAGCCATATTAAACACTCAGGGAGAGAAAAAGAGAGAAGAGTAAGGAGGGGAGGAAAGGGAAGAGGAAAGGGAAGAGAGGAGAGGAGGAGCAGGAAGAGGAGAAGCAGGAGGAGGAGGAGGGAGAGAGGAAGAGAGTGGGCGAGGTGGGGGAATGTAGGCTAGAGGCCAATATGCGATGGGGGAGAGGCTAGAAGTTTCCTTCTATTTTAAAAACTCAGTTTATTATAGACCTTTAAAATGATTTACTCTATCCATTTTTTTCTCAAGGTGGAATTTCCCCATGGTTTGGATGCAACTAAAATGGAAAAGGGGAGGGAAAGAGTGAGGGTGCTGGCCGGGGAGCTGTCTCTTCGGTCCTGAGCTTATTCTTTGCTCCTGAACTCTTAGCTTTATAGCAGAGAGGCACAGGAAGGAAAGGGCATGGCATGCTTTTATTTGCAGTCCAGGCTGGTGAAACATTCTTTCAAGACTGTGGAGAGCCTGGCTGGTGTGGCTCAGTGGTTGAGCATAGACCTATGAATCAGGAGGTCACAGTTCCATTCCTGTTCAGGGCACAGGCCCGGGTTGCGGGCTCGATCTCCATAGGGGGCATGCAGGAGGCAGCTGATTCATGATTCACTCCCATCATTGATGTTTCTCTCTCTCCCTCTCCCTCTCCCTTCCTCTCTGAAATAAATAAAAAAATATTTTTAAAAAAGAATAAAAAAAAGATTGTGGAGAGAAGGTTCATTTGTGCAGCCTTTTCCCCATCCAATCCTAACCCTATACCATCACTTCTCCAATCCAAGTTTTTGTTTTTGGTGCAGTTTTCAGAAAAGTTGGGAGACTTACAGTGGGCCAGAAAAATAGAGAAATCATTGACATGGTTTCACAAGTGAGAAGAGTTCTGAAAAAGGAAAACGTTTGATTGCTTTTTTATTGACGATAATGACTTTCCTGGATAGGGCTTAAAGAAGATATTTACTGTTTGGCTTCTTGATAGAAAAGTTGGTTGCAACCAAACCATAAAAGCCCTGTAATTATAGGTGATCTGTCAGGACTCAGAAATCTTCAACATACAGACTTTTATCTGTCTTGATCTACTGCTTGGAGGATTTGATATTTTTACAACCTGTACTGGTCTGTCTTATTATACTGATTACATTGGGCTACATAAGTCCCAGTGGAGTACATCTTCATGAAATGGTATATAATCAGGCTGATGAAGCTTAACTGGCATGTCCCTCTATAAAAGGTTACATCCATGGATTGGAAGCTGGCCCACTAAAAATAAATTTCACTTCTGCAGGCTTCTCTAGCTATTTCTTTTGTGAGTCAGCATGCTTCAGACATTTCTGCGTACTTCGTTATGTAACTTCTGCATTCTATAGTTAGGTTTTTATTATTTTTGTAAACATTGAATCTGTGTTTTCTGATGTTCTTTTTTAAAAAAATTACTTCAGAGAGAGGAAGGAGGAGGAAGAAAGAGATAGAAGCATCAGTGATGAGAGAGAATCATTAATTGACTGCCTCCTACATGCCCCTCCTGGGTATTGAGCCTGTAATCCAGACATGCACCCTCCTGGTTCATGTGTAGATGCTCAACAACTGGGCCTTACTGGCTGGGCTAATCTGTCTTTTAAAAAAATAAAATAGCTTATTTAGATTAGTGCAGCCAGTTAAGAGAATTATCTGCATTACCTTTTATTTTCCACTTAAGAATTTAGGATCATATTTGTAATTTCTCCAAATCAAATACAGAATGTCTTAGGGTTTCTCTCATCTCCTAACCCCAGGCTGATTCCTGGCGACCTGTTCACCCAGGATTTCTTTTCAAATCTAGATATTTTCCTTTGTTTCCAGGATCTTTGAATAGTGACATTTCTGTGCAATTAAATCTCACCACCTGTGAAATGTTGTCGTAGCAGCTTCAGTCGAGGTTGACTAGAACAGACTGTTTTACAATATTACATGTGACACTACGCCAGTAAGCCAGCTTAAACATGATGCGTAGCATTGATCTTAGCAGAATTTTCTTACCAATTCCGTAATAATCGGTATGAGGATGCAAAATTAGAAAGGTACTGTTCAATTTGAACTTTTATAGTCCCCCAAAATAGCAGCTCATAGATGTAAAAAAATGGAGAATTTTACCCTTTGGCATGTGAGACAAAAAGCCCAGCAGGACACCATGTAATGTCTGTGGCAGGCAAGGCCAGGCTCTGTTTCAGCTCAGTGTCATGAAAGCTCTTGTGGCCCATGGTTCACATAATAACATTATTTTCTGCAATTTTCCCCAGGTATTTTAGAATAAGTCCATCCAAATTGGAATGCGGGCATAATGCAATTTTCAAGCTCTACCTGCATATGGAGCACATGTTGATGTGATTTTATTAATTTTATCCTATAAAATTAGTTTCCTGTGTTTCATGTGTAGTATAGCAATTTTTATTGTTATTTTATTTTTTTAAAAAAAATATATTTTTTATTGAGGAAGGGAGAGGGATAGAGAGATAGAATCATTGATCGGCTGCCTCCTGCACGGGCACGCCCTCTACTGAGGATCGAGTCTGCAACCTGGGCGTGTGCCCTGACCGGGAATCAAACCGTGACCTCCTGGTTCACAGGTCGGTGCTCAAGCACTGAGCTCCTCAGGCTGGGCTTCATTGTCACTTCAGAAATCCCATGAGAGTCAGTGGGGGTTGTGCTCTCATGCCAGTGTCTTCATGCACCCTTGTGCCTGGGACGGAGTAGAGAGGGAAGAACAGTGGAATGACAGGAACAAAACATGGAGCATCACGGGTCTGAAAAGTAATCTTACCTTAATGGCACTGTAACTGTGTATTTCATGTTGGCTTTCCTCCTTTTGGAAAATAAACTATATTTAATGGAATTGAATCTTGAAGTTGGCTTATCGTGTTGCTTATTTGAATCTGGCTTGATTTCACCTTGGTGATGAGCCAGGGCATCAGTTTTTTTCTACATAGTGTTATTCCATTTCCCACACTAGGGACCCGGCAGGTAGTATTTTCACGTTTTCTTTTTGTGTTATAATGCCTTAAAAATCCGTAAGTCAACATGAAGGTTGAGTAAATGATAGCATATTCCCGTTTAAATTTCCTGCTACAAATAAGTAACTTCTCTGACCAATAGCATAACAATAGCCGTGACCACTTGGGATATTGATCCCCCGAGATCCTGCCAAGCAGCTTTCCAAAATGAATGGTGTCAAGGTTGAAAATAGGCTGCTCCTATTCCTACTGCAGAGCGGGCCCCAGGAGCCGAAGCCTAAGCTGGAAGCCAGATTTCCTTATTTTTTTCTCAATGTCTTTGAGAGAAAGAGAGGACAAAGAGCAAGAGAGGAGAGAGGGTCTAAGTCACAAGCAGACAGGATTCCACATTGACTCTACACTGACAACAGACGTGTAGAGGGAAAAAAAAATTGGCTTTAAATCCATGAGTAGTGGTAGACATATCCCATTATCATTATTATTTTATTATTATTATTTTAAATATATTTCTTTATTGATTTCAGAGAGGAAGGGAGAAGGAGAGAGAGAGAGAAACATCAATGATGAGAGAGAATCACTGATCGGCTGCCCCCTGCACACCCCCTACTGAGGACTGAGCCTGCAACCCAGGCCTGTGCTCTTGGCAGGAATCAAACCTGGGACCCTTCAGTCCACAGGCTGACGCTCTATCCACTGAGCCAAGCCAGCTAGGGCCCATTTTTATTTTTATTTCTCAGTACTTCCTTGGGGTCTAAGTTCCTGTGACCATTGTGGCACTGATGGGAGTTCAGGAATCCGTGGCAATAAAAATCACAGTAGTTACTATTGTACAGAGGCTCATTGCTTTCCAGAGACTTAGATGTTTTGCATGCGATTCCTAACTTGATCTGCACAATAATTCCAAGTGCTTAGCCGCTGTTGAGCCAGTTCTACAGAGGATGACACTGAGGCCCGGGGAGGAGAAGTGAATTAACCGATGTCAAGCAAGTACTCGGTCAGGGCTTTCTCTGAATCATGGAAAGTTTGGCTGTGAAGCCCTAGAGCTCAGCGTTGTACTTGACTGTTTGTGTACCTAGAGGACTGAAAGCGGAGCAGAACGTCTGATCATCTTGAATGTGTGAAAGGTTAGCGTCAGCTCGCTGCCAAGATGGGCCTTTGCCAGACGGCTGCGTCAGAGCAGCGGCTCCTGGTGCTGCTCGCCTAGACCCTGCAACACAGCCCTGTCATCTCCACATTCTCCTTCGTTTCTACTTGAATTTCGGAGTCTTCCACTTAATGCAATTATTTTCTAATCAGACTTGTTGTTCTGATTTCTTGGGCAACATTTTGAATGTCAAAAGGCAAATAATAATAAAAATTAAAATAACGATACAACACTTTCTGGCGTGGAATAACACCTTACACGCTCCTTGAAGCCCTCCCTTAGACATGGTTATTGGATAGCGACAGCCCAAGAGCAGTAGAGAATTGCAGCAATGTTCCAGAGTTTGTCAAGGAGGAAATTTCAAGGAGGGTTAGATCTGTTATTCAAGTAATTGTTAAAATCTTATGTTTTACCTCTTTCTGCTTAAACTGAACTTGTTTTGGACTTTAAGTATGTATATGCAGCAGTTAAATCTCTGAAGGAGCCTTTCTGTGTGCTGTTCATAAAAGTCCAGGAGGCACTTGCCTCCTCCGTCACTGCTGTTTTTTAACTTCTCCCCCACTCATATAATCCCCTCACTGGCCTCACGTGAGATTTATTTCTGAATACATGCATATAAAATCAGTACTTAACTATTCAATCCTATGGAATCACATACATTTTCTGGTTTATTTGTGAGAGAGTGCATTGGTAATTACAGCCACATTGGTGTAATTTTTTTCTATATATTGAGTGAAACCTACATTTTGGAAAACCATGAGGAGAAAGTTATTGATTTTTTCAAACACTTAGGAAGATACAGACTATTTGAAATGCTAAGAACATTTGAACATTTCAGAAGAGTACAAAGGAGAAAGTAAACCTTATCTACATCCGTTTAGTTTCAATACAGAGAAAAAAACAGTCACATGTATTTTTATGCGTGGTTTTCCAGAATTTTTTCACACACACACACACACACACACACACATCAATATGAGTGTGCATGCACATGCATACTCCTTAACCGTGCCAGGTGATTTTATCAAATGAGGAACTCTTAACACTAGATATTTTAAAAAAAGGGAAAAAGTATTTTGAATGACAAAGGATATGGCATCAACTTTCCTTTACTTAAAAAATTTTTTTTATTGATTTCAGAGAGGAAGGGAGAGGGCGAGAGAGATAGAAACATCAATGATGAGAAGGAATCACTGATCGGCTGCCTCCTGCATGCCCCACTGCCCCACACTGGGGATGTAGCCACAACCTGGGCGTGTGCCCAACTGGGAATTGAACTGTGACCTCCTGGTTCATACATCAATACTCAACCACTAAGCCACAACACCGGGCTCTATATTTTATTTTTAACAAAATTTGTCATGTTGGAATTATTTAATCTCTCTTATATACAATTTATGGGTCGAGGGGTGAATCTGTTAAGATAGAAAATATTTCCTGACTGTATAAATGGGCTATGTATTTTTTATCTGCATACTGTAGTCAACCTGAGTATTTTTCTGTGCTTTCTTGAAAAAATCTTCAAGTACAAATGAGTACTCAGTTTTACATTTTTGTTTTTAAGATTGTACATACTCACTTATCTGGTCTAATGTGGATATGGTTAATGTCTACAAAGTACTAAAACATAAATTTTGTGATCTCTTGGACAATTGAGTGCCTTATCTTCTGAAACACCAGCATTAAACTCAAGGAATTATCTTTCCCGTCAAAAACCCTCTTGCCATTCTGTGAAGCAAACGTGAAGCAAGAGTATTGATCTTGCCTGACAAGTCTAGATGTTGGTTCAGATACCAATGGATATGAATACAATTCTTTCCTGGAATTATTTATGCTTTCTCTAGAGGAAGTAATGCATTTCCCCAGAATATTATGGGAGTGCAGTGGATTTCTTCAAGCAATGCTCCAATTTTATTGCAATTATCTGTTGCCGGCCAGACAGGTTTGTTAACCAAGAATAAAAGTTTGTGCTCCAGTATCTTTAATTTATGGAATTTGAGTCATTCTCTACACTAGTGGGAATAAAACCTTTTTTTTTTTGAAAGGAGAAATCATAAAATGGTATCTAAGTTTGATTCAATTAATTCTACATTTTTGTACTGTTTAATCTGAAACAGCACAGTAGATGAAACAGTACAAGAAGGTAGGATTCATGTCATTGATTGAATTAGAGTGGTGGGGGTCGCACAGGAACCATTCTAATGGCATCGGGGGTTTACATGAACACAGTGTTGGCCGAGCGAGGCTGAGGGAAATCATATAGAGACGATGGTCAAATGGACGAGGGCTGCTTTTGGTTTAATGTTTTAAACATCAATTTCCTAAGTTTATCCAGCGATGGCCATCAGCACTCACTGTGTGGCACCGTGTGGACAGAGAGGATATGCCTGTGCGATTCTCACATTAAGAAGACATTCCCTCTGCAGCCAGAAGGTCTTCACCTCGGGAGGGGGTGGTGTGGAGATGCCGTCCCAGCTCCAGCAGCAGGCACAGTTGAGTGGGCTGCTGCAGGAAGGAAGGGTATAATAAGCAAATAATGCAAATGACTTGCAAACCAAATACATCCTACCATCGCCCATGAGTAGCAAAGGATTCAGCTCATTTTGCAGAAGGCTCTGCAGATTAAATTCCACCTCAGAAATGTACAGCTTGGTCAGTAAAGTTTGTAAATGGCTTTTCAGATGAGGGGTGCTGTTCAATAGTAAAGATGCACTTCAATTGCTCAAGCATTTTACAAAACTCCATGGCTGAGCTGTACTTCAGCTCAGAGGCAGGTGCCCGGATCCGCTACAAGTTAAATGGAATCACTGGAGTATTCATATTTACCGAGAGTACAGTCTGAAAGGACAGTAAATGATACACAGTGAGAGTCTGACTTAATGAAATACTGCAAGATAATTAACAAAGTAGGCAACCACCTGACAAGGTGAGAGGAAGCAAAGACACTAAGCTTTATCAGAACTGACGACGACAATGAGGCATCCGGGATGTCTAAGAGTTACCCTGGACCTCACTCATCCTTTTCTGAGGGGGGATATATTCACAAGAAACAAATGACATAAGGAGGACAGTGCCATCATTGCTGGCTGTGCCTGGCTCCTCAGCCACAGTCCAGCGTCATCTGTTTCCCTGAGCAGGTGAGTTTCCTAGTTTCATGTTGAAAAAGTCTCTAGGTGGGTAAAGCCTGCTCCCTTACAAATTACCAAAACCAAAGAAATCAAATGGATAAGGAGGAGGGAGAAGGAGATGCGAGAGAGAGAGACTGGTATGGTTTCAGGTGTTTGCCAGTTTGGAGGGGGGTTCACCTTTAGTGCTTTAGTTCTACCAAATAGAGAGAGGCAGGAGGAAGGGGCTGGAGTAGCCAGGATACCATTCAGTTGTAAAATGCACCACCTCTAGTGCCACCCTTTTAATAGCAGTCCCCCTACGCTCTTGTGAGCATGTTCAATGTTGCCTGGAGATAGAACCAAACCCGTTTTGACCCCCAGCCCTAACCGCTCCTCTGAATTTCCTGATTGGCATATCGAACTGTCTACCAGCAGTCACACTTGGAGGGTTCTCCAGTTCTCAAACATAACATGTTTGAAGACTCTTGATTTCCCCCCACCAATTATATTCCTGTTCCTTCCACACCCCACCCCAATAGTTTCTCTTCTTTCAGTATTGTACTCTCATCACCGTCTCAGCTGAGCAAGCCACAACTATGAATACACACTGGACTCCTCCTTCCCCTCAGACCTCACATCCTGTCTGTCATACAGCCTATCTGTTCTTTCACTTCATGCAATTTCCTCCCTTCCTCCTTCTCTCGTCCCCGCCCTCCCTTTCCATTTTTGTTCTTCTTTCCTTCCTTCCTCTCTGTTATAGTTTTGGAGGGAGGGGCCACTGGGGCAAGTAACCATAGTCTATGAAATGGTTTTTAATGTTTCTTTTTTTTATTATGGTTTTGACCTA
This sequence comes from Murina feae, assembly GCA_004026665.1. NCBI lineage: Eukaryota > Metazoa > Chordata > Mammalia > Chiroptera > Vespertilionidae > Murina > Murina feae. The sequence continues at coordinate 441 of PVJC01054835.1, read as the reverse complement.
TGTGTTGCTACTTAAATTAGTTTACTATGGATGTCAGTGGTTATTTTTTCCAAACTTTGGTATTTATTTATTATTTTATTATAATTATAAGAAGAAAAAGGATGGTAAAAAATAATTATTGGTCAATTGAAGACTTTTAAGACAAAATAAAGCAGAATTTTAATGCTGTAGTACCCAGCAAGGACAACATTTGTGCTTATGTAGAAAATTGACTTCATTCATTCATTAATTCATCCAAAAATAAGTATTTAACAACTGAATGTCAGGCACTGCATTAGACACTGGGTATCTAAACTAATAAAAGCGAAATATTAAAATTAACCGTTTCTCCGAGACAGGGTAAGCCACGCCCACCAGCCAATCAGAGCGGCTGTATGCAAATTAGCCCAGCCAACATGGCGGCCGCCACTCCCGGACCTGAGTAAACAGCCCTTTCCATTG
>PVJC01054834.1:0-10380 GCA_004026665.1 Murina feae | reverse complement strand
GGCAAGAGTCTGAGAGATCAACATAGAGGGGGTGCCTGCTCCAAGCCTTGATGGTGTGCCTGGGGACAGGCCCCCAGCAGGTAGACACACACAGGAGGACTGCTCCGAGCCTCAGATGCGGCTGGGGGCAGGTCTCTAGTGGTGACACACACACACACATACACACACAAGGTGCCTGGCAGACTGGGGCCATCATAGGACATCCACTGAGGGGTCCCAGACTGTGAGAGGGCACAGGCCGGGCTGAGGGACTCCCTCCACCCCGAGTGCACAAATTTTTGTGCACCGGGCCCCTATTTTTATATAATAGAAGTGGCAAAAGCAGGCATCATCATCCTTTTTCTTATCTTAGGTGAAAAGGTTTTCAGACTTTAATATTGAATATCATGTGTGCTGTAAGGTTTCGTGTATGGTCGTTAGCATGTTAAGATAATTTTCTACTATCCCTTGGCTTTTAAGTGTTATTATCATGAAAGGGTGGTAAATTTTGTCAAATATATTTTTCTGAATCAAGATGATCATGGGCTCTTTTTCTTCATTCTGTCAATATGATATATTAGTTGATTTTTTATTTTGAACCATTTTTTTCATTCCAGATATAAATCCTACTTGGTCATGAGTATAATCCTTTTAATATGCTACTAAATTCAGTTTACTAGGATTTTGTTGGGGACTTTTGCATGGAAATTCATGACAGATATTGGTCTTTGTTTTTTTTCCCCTGTGTCTTCATTTGGCTTTGCATCATGGTGATGCTGACCTCATAGAAAGAGTTGAGAACTATTCTTTCCTCTTCAGTGTTTTGAAGATTTTGAGAATTATTGGTATTAATTCTTTAAATGTTAGTTAGAATTCACCAATGAAGACACTTTGTCAATGGCTTTTTTTTATTGGGAGGATTTTTATTACTAATTCAATCTCCTTACTAGTTATGTTTCTACTCAGATTTACTACTTCATGATTCATTCTTGTTAGGGTGTATGGTTTAGGACTGTACCCATTTTATTTTTATTTTTTTAATATATCTTATTGATTTTTACAGAGAGGAAGGGATAGGGATAGAGAGTTAGAAACATCGATGATAGAGAAACATCGATCAGCTGTCTCTTACACACCCCCTACTGGGGATGCACCGGAAACCAAGGTACATGCCCTTGACCAGAATCAAAGCTGCAAGCCTTGAGTCCGCAGGCCGACGCTCTATCCACTGAGCCAAACCGGTCAGGGCAGGGACTGTACCCATTTTATTTAGGTTATTGAATGTATCAGTCTACAACTGTTTAGAGTATTCTTTTGTAATCCTGTTTATTTCTTTATAATCAGTTGTAGTGTTCCCACTTTCATTTCTAATTTTAGTAATTTGAGTCTGCTCTTTAGTCTTATTCAAAATATATGAGTATAAAGGTTGATTTCCTCTAGTTTTTTAAAAAAATATATATATATTATTGATTTTTTACAGAGAGGAAGGGAGAGGGATAGAGAGTTAGAAACATCGATGAGAGAGAAACTTGGATCAGCTGACTCCTGCACACCTCCTACTGGGGACGTGCCGGCAACCAAGGTACATGCCCTTGACTGGAATTGAACCTGGGACCCTTCAGTCTGCAGGCTGACACTCTATCCACTGAGCCAAACCGGTTAGGGCTTTCTCTAGTTTTTATTAAATATATTATTTATCCCTACTCTAATTTTATTATTTCATTTTTTATGTTATTCCTTCTATTAGCGTTGAGTTTAGTTTGTTCTTTTTTTCTAGTTCTTTAAGGTAAAATATTAAGTTATTTATTTCAGATTTCCTTTCAAATTTAATGTAAGAAATTAAAGCTAAATATGAATTTCTCTTTTATCACTGCTTCTGCTAAATCTCCTGGGTTTTGGTATGCTTTGTTTTTATTTTTATTTACTTCAAGATATCTTATAATGTCATTATTTCATTTTGACCAATTAGTTGTTTAAAAATATGTTTCTCAGCCTGGCTGGCATTGCTCAGTGGTTAGACATCAACTTATGAACTAGAAGGTTACTATTCAATTCCTGGTCAGGGAACATGCCCGGGTTGTGGGCTCAATCCCTAGCAGGAGGCAGCTAATCAATGATTCTCTCTCATCATTGATGTTTCTTTTTCTCTTCCTCTCCCTTTCTCTCTGAAACTCATAAAAATAGGTATATATTTAAAAGTATGTTGCTTAGATTCCAGAAATTTGTATGAAGCAATCCCATAGACTGAGAGAGGCAGCTATTTTTTCAAATGCCTAAATATCACCAAAAGACCATATGACATACAAAGAAATGAGTAAATGTGATCCAACAAAGGAACAAAATAAATCTCCCAAAACTGACACTACAGGAATGGAAATCTATTAATTACATAACAAAGCATTAAAAATAAACTTCTTTAAAATGCTGAAAGAGCTAAAAAGAAACATATGGTCAACAGAAGCAAATGATAATATTGTCAAAGAGAAAGAAACTATAAAAAGAAGCCAGACAGAAATTCTGAAGCTCAAGAATACAATAACTGAATTGAACAATTCAAGATAGATGTATGACAGAAGATCAATCAGAAGAAAGAATCAGCAAACATGAAAGGCGGTCATCTGAAATTATCAAGTCAGATGAGGAAAAAAAGAAAAGCAAGGCCTTATGTGATATCTTCCAGCATGTGAACCAATTTATGCATTATGGAATCCTAGAAGAATCAGAGAAAGGGGCAAAGCACCTACATAAATTTATCATGGCTGAAAACTTCACAAATTTGAAGAAAGAAGTGGATCTACAAATTAAAGAAAGTCAGTGAAATAACAGTTGGATAAATCTAAAGATACTCACACCAAGATAAGTTATGGCAAAACTGTCAAAAAATCATACACATGAGAGAATCTTGAAAACAGCAAGAGAAAGGTTATTCTTTACATACAAGGGAGCTACTATAAGAATATTAGCAAATTTCTCTGCAGAAACCTTGCAGGCCAAAATGAAGTGAAATGACAGTTGTAATGCTAAAAGACAATAAACTGGAAACCAGAATAGTGCATCCAGAGTACTTGAAGAAGAGTTCAAATGATCAGTTTTGAGATATTTTAAGATAGCTATAAAATATTTTATGGTAACTACATAGAAACTATCTATAGACGATACACAAAAAGAAATGAGGAGAGAATCAAAGCATGTTACTACAAAAAACCCCACACAACAACACAAAGGAACACTGGAAGAGAGAAAAAGAGAGAAAATAGATTCAGATATACAGTGGGGAGGGAATGAAAGGTAACAGCATTTTTTACCCTATCAATAATTAAATAAATATAAATTAAACTTCCCAATGAAAATATAAAGATTAGCTGGATGGATCAATCAAATAAAATTCAACTATATTTTATCTGCAAGTTAGTATCTTTATATCTAGGGACAAGCATAGCATAAAAGTGAAATGATGGAAAAATATATTCCATGCAAAAGGTAACCAAAAGAGATCAGGGTGCCCATAATTATATCACACAAAAGAGACTTTTGGTAAATAATTGTCACAAGAGACAAAGAAAGACATCCTATAATCATAAAAGAACACTTCATCAAGAATATGTAACAATTATCCTATATAATAAAAGCCTAATATGCAAATCAAGCAAATGGCTAGAGGAATGACTGATCACTATGACATGCACTGACCACCAGGAGGCAGACGTTCAATGCAGGAGCTGCCCCCAGCCCACAGGCCCCAGGCCAGCCAAGGTGGGACACCCTGATTGCCCTGCCAGTGGCCTCACAGATCATCCCCGATCACTGGCCAGGCCTAGGGACCCTACCCATGCAAGGGTTTCATGCATTCGGCCTCTAGTAAATATATATGCACCAAAAATCAGGTCTCCCAAATATATGTAACAAACATGACAGAATTGAAGGGTAAGATAGCACACAATAATAGTAGATGACTTCAATACCCAACTTTCAGTAATGGACAAAACAAAACAACAAGACAGAATATCAATAAGAAAACAGACGATGTCGTCCATACTATACATCAATTGATCCTAATACACACACACACACACACACAGAATACTCAGCCCAACAGCAAAAATACACATTCCTCTCAAGCTCACAAAGTACACTCTCAAATACAGACCATATATTAGTGTACAAAACAAGTCTTAACACATTTAATACAATTAATATCACACAAAGAACCTTTTTGAACCAAAATGACATGAAACTGCAAACCAATAGCAGAAGGAAAATTTATAAATATGTGAAAATTACACAACCTACCCTTTAACAACCAATGGAACAAAGAAGTAATCACAAGTAAAATTAAAAAAAAAAAACCTGAAACAAATGAAAACTAAAACCCAACAGGCAGAAACACATGGTATGTGGTATTGCAAGGGAAGTTTAAAGAAGTAATGTATGTTTACATTTAAAAAGAAGAAAATTATCAAAATAGCATGGACTTTATATTTCAAAGAACTAAAAAAATAAAGAAATAAGTAATTTCAAAGTTGTCAGGAAGGAAGAAAATAATGAAGATTAGAGCAGAGATAAACAAAATAGAGACTACAAAAGCAATAGAAAAAAATCAACAAAATTAAGTTGATTTTTTAATAGATTAAAAAATGCAAATCCTTAGTTATATCAACTAAGAAAAAAGAATGAGAAGAGATACAAAAAACTAAAATTATAAATGAAAGAAAGTACATTACAACCACTGCCACAGAAATAAAGACCATAACAAAATACTATGAAAAATTAGTATTGCCTAGAAGAATTAATAAATTCCTAGAAATGTACAACCCATAAGACTGAATAATGCAAAAACCTAAACAAATCTATAACTAGTGAGGAGACTAAATAAATTACATAAAACAACAAAAAAAATTGTCCCAACACAAAAAATCTCAGGACCAGATGGCTTCACTGAAATGGTCTTTCAAATATATAAACAAGAATTAGTACCAATCCTCTTCATACTCTTCCAAAAAATTGAAGAAAGTGAAACACTTCCAATTTCATTTTAACAGGTCAGGATTATCCTGATACGTATTCCATACAAAGATACATGAAAAGAAAACTACAGGCTAATAGCCTTGATGAATATTGATGCAAAAATTGTCAACAGAATATTAGTAAAATGAAAAATTATACAAACATGATCAGGTGGCATTTAGTCTTAGAATGCAAGGATGTTTCAACACAGAAAAAATCAGTTAATGTAATAATCCATATTAACAGAATGAAGCACAAAATCCACATGATAGTCTAAATTGAAGCAGGAAAATATCATTTGACAAACTTCAACACCATTTCACGGAGAAAACAAAACAAAACAAAACAAAACAAAACAAAAAACACACAACACCATCCAACAAAATAAGAATGCAAATAAACCACCCAAGATAATGATGGTCACATATTAAAAGCCCACTGCTAACATCATACTGAATGATAAAAGACTAAAAGCTTTTTTTCTAAGATTAAGAATAAGGTGAGGATACCTACTCTCACTACTTCTATTCAATATAGCACTAGAAGTCTTAGCTAGAGTAATTAGAGTAGAAATAGAAATAAAGTAATTGAAGTTGAAAAGGAAGGATAAAATTACCTCTGCTCACAAATGACATGATGTTATAGGTAGAAAACCCTAAGGAATTCACAAAATACGCTATTAGAACTAACAAATGAATTTAGCAAAAGTATAGGATAAAAAATCAATGTCCAAATCAGTTGTGTTTATATACACTAATAATGAACAAAACAGAGAAGGAAATTAAGGAAATCATCCATTTTCATAAGAAAGAACAAACTACTTCTGAATAAACTTAACCAAGAAGGCAAAGGACTTGTGTAATGAAAACTACAAAACATTGCTGAAAGAATTTAAAGAAAATATAAATAAATGGAACAGTGTCTTATGTTCATGGATTGGAAGACTTGTTATTGCTAAAATAGCCATACTACTCAGTGATCTTTAGAGTCAATGCAATCCTTATCAAATGTCAATTGGAATGTTTTTTTTTGTGTGTGTTTGTTTTGCAGAAAAGAGAAAAGCATCTTAAAATTCATATGGCATTTCAAGGGACCCTGATAGCCAAAACAATCTTAAATAAGAACAAAGTTGAAATCCTCACACATTTTCTGATTTCAGAACTCATTGCAAAGCTATAGTAAACAAAACAAAGTGGTACTAGCATACAGACAGACATACAGACCAGTGGGGAAAAAATAGTGCCCAATGTTTATTTCTTAAGCCTGTGTGTAAAGGGCAAATTTTTAATAAGGGTGCCAAGACCACAAAATAGTGAAAGAATACTGTCTTCAACAAATAATTGGAAAAACAACCTATGCACATGCAAAATATTGAAATTAGATCCTTACTTTTCACCATATGCAAAAAAATGAACTGGGAATGAATTAAAGCTTTAAATAGAATATCTAAAATTATAAAGCTCCTAGTAGAAAACATAGGGGAAAAACTATTGACCTTGAATTTGACAATGATTTTTTTTTTGTATATGACACTAAAAGCATAGGAAATAGAAATAAAAAAAATATACAAATGGACTATATCAAACTTAAAATCATTTGTATATCAAAGAAAACAGTCAACAGATTAACTTATGGAATGGAAGAAAATATTTATAAAGTGTACATCTGATAAGATGCTAATATTCAGAATATTAAAATTCTTAAAAGTCAAAAACTACAAAACAAATAAAATAAGTCAGATTTTAAAATGAATAGAAGTCCAATGCATAAAAATGAAACTGCCATTTGACCCAGTGTCCATTTCTAGGATTATGTCCTAAGAATCCTGAAACACCAATCAGAACAAATATATGTACCTCTATGTTCATAACAATGCTATTTATAATAGCTAAGACCTGGAAACAGTCCAAGTGCCCATCAGTAGGTGAGTGGTTAAAGAGGATGTGCTATATTTACACCATGGAATACTATGCAGCTGTAAAAAAAGAAGGATCTCTTACTCTTTGAAGCAGCATGGAGAGTATTACGCTAAGTGACACAAGCCAGTCAGAGAAAGACAAGTATCACATGAGCTCACTTATGTGTGGAATCTAATGAACAAAATAAGCTGATGAACAAAATCGATCCAGAGACATGGAAACGTGGAGATTGACAAGTTTCAGAGGGAAGTGGGAAGAGGGGGCAGAAAAAGATTAACCAAAAAATTTATATGTATATATGCATAACTGATGGACACAGAAAATAGTGCAGTGAAGGTCTGGGAGGGTGGAACAAGAGTGAGGTAGAAACTTCAATGGTAGTGGGGGAGGGGATATCTGTAATACTTTCAACAATAAAAATAAATTTACAAAAAATGGATAAAGTACTTAAATAGTCATTTCTCCCAAGAAGATGTAAAAAGGGCCAACAGGAAAAGGTGCTCAACATCACTAATTATTAGAGAAATGTAGATCAAAGCCACAGTGAGACATCACCTTACATCCCTTAGGGTAAACCCTAACAGAAGAATAAAAAATCACAAGTGTTGATGAAGATGTGAATAAATTGGAACCCTTGTGCCTGCTGGTGAGAATGTAAAATGGTGCAATTACTATGGAAAATAGTGTGGAGGTTCCTCAAAAAATTAAAAATGGAATCACCAACACTTCCATGATTTCACTTGTACAAAGTAACTAAAATAACTGAAGTCATAGAAACATAAAGATACCTGGTGATTGCCAGGTATCTACAAGGAGGGAGAAATTGCTCTATGATTCTGAAATTTCAGTTTTTTAAGATAAAAATTCTGTAGAGGTCTGTTGAACAATACTGTGGGTATACTTAACACTAAATTGTACATTTAAAAATAGTTAAGATGATAATGTTTTAGTCTATTTGGTTTGACAGTTGTTTAGCCATTACACCTCTTTTTCATTAATATGTATTTGTATTGTGTGTATATATCCATATATCCATATCTATATCTATATATGAATATATATAGATATAGACATATATAGATATATATATCTATATATGTCTATATCTATATATATTCATATATAGATATAGATATGGATATATATATATATATATATATATATATATATAGATATAGATATATAGATATACACATATCTGTGTATTTATATAAAGCCAGCAACCGTAGTGCTGTAATGACTGGATGACTGGTCACTATGCTGCCCAGCCCTGCCCCTGGCCTGCCCAACCACTGATCAGCCTCTCCCACCCCGATTAAGGGAGAGGTGGCTGGCCAACCCACCAATGGCCCCTTGCCCAGGCAGGCCCTGCCCCCAACAGGGACCCCCACCCTGATCAGGGGCATGGCCCCTCACCCAAGCCAACTTGTAAACCACCTGCAACCCCTTGCTGAGGCCAGCCCCACCCCACAGCAGGGAGCACCCCCAGATCTGGGTCCCCCATCAGGGCAGGCCAACTGGCCCCTACTCATACACCAGGTTTCTGTACTATACAATAAAAGGATAATATGCAAATTGAACCTAAAGGCAGAACGATCAGAATTACTGCTGGACAAGTCACTGTGAGGTGCACTGACCACCTCTCGGTTTCTTTCCCCAGCAAGCACGCTTTGATTGCCTGATGATGAACGAGGAACTGGGGGTGGGTGGCGGGGGATGTGGGCCATGCCAGGCCAAAGCCCCTGCCCCACCGGTTGCCCCACACACAGAGGACAACTCACTGCAGGGGTGGGGTTGGTGAGTGGGCAGTAACAGCTGACCTCTGAGTCCATTCCCCGGCAGTCAGACACTGATCACCCTATGGTAAAGTGACCAGATTTTAACATTGGTAAAGCGGGACACCATGGACCACTTGGCCACTGAAAACCGTGTCTTCCCTTCCTGTTCTCCTGCCGTTCCCTAGCTTGTCATGCATTCTTTCCAAAAATCAGGACTTTTTTAAAATGTCACAGGACGTGGGAAAAATTGTTAAAAATCAGGACTGTCCTGTCAAAACTGGGATGTCTGGTCACCTTACCCTATGGCGAAAGGGGAACCGGGGATAGGTGGCGGCAGGGGATGGGTGGCAGCAGGTTTCAGGGCTGGCTGTGGGAAGCTGGGGAGGATGGCCCTGATTGTAGGCCAGGCCTAGAGACCGTACCCATGCACAAAATTCATGCACTGGGCCTCTAGTGTATATATATATATATTATATATACATATAATATGTATACATATACATATATATATATATATAATATATATAATCTAATAAAAGAGTAATATGCAAATTGACCATTACCCCAAGACACCTAAGCCATGCCCACCAGCCAAGCAATGCCTGCCAGCCAATCAGAGTGGCTGTATGCAAATTAACCCAGCCAAGATGGAGGCCGGCAGCCACAGAGCTAGAGTAAACAGGAGGCTTCCATTGCAACTGCCTGACTACACCAATGGGCCTTTGCTTGAGCAACAATGTTTCAATTATAGAAGCCATGGAGCTGAAGCAAACAGGAGGCTTCCGTTGCCTGCCTAGGCCTCCGCTCAAGACAACAAAGTTTCAATTATAGAAGATAAATAAACCTCAGAAACCTGATTCCAACCAGTCTTGCTGGGACCTTGGGTCAGTGGGAGCTGTGGGCAGCCTGAAAATGGCCCTCAGTCCCTCACCTAGGCTGGCCACACCCCCATGGGTTGAGGGTTCCCACTGGGGGGACTTGGCCAGCCTACAAACAGCCATCAGCCCCTCACTAGGCTGGCCAAGCATGCCAGCAGATGGACATCCCCCAAAGGGTCCCAGACTGTGAGAGGGCATAGGCCAGGCTAAGGGACTGCCACCCCCCCCCCCGAGTGCACAAATTTTTGTGTACTGGGCCCCTAGTATACTAGCAGGTGGACATCCCCTGAGGGGTCCCAGACTGTGAGAGGGCACAGGCTGGGTTAAGAGACCCCCCCAAGTGCACAAATTTTGTGCATCGAGCCCCTAAAATATATATATATATATATATATATATATATATATATATATATATATCAATGTAAATGTTCTTTTGTTCAAAATCTCAAATCTCCAAAAGTTCTTCACCAATTGCTTTGAAATTTTGACACAACATTGCAATGGAATCTGTGTGTGTTTTTATATACCTACATTATATAGATGTCACACCTGTGACAGGTAAAAACATGTTTTTTTTAAAAAACAGGTAAAAACATGCTTTTTTGAAAAACAACACCATCTGTTGGACATAAAAGCAACACATACTACAAACTTAACAATGTTATTCAGTCTAACATTCAAAGCCAAGCAGTCACATACAAGTCCGTTGACACTGTTATGGAAGCAGATGAAGCGGTTAATTACCCAACAGAATTTTGGAATTCACTCCATCTGCCATGGATGCCACCACACGTATTGCAATTGAAAATCAGTGTGCCAATT
>PVJC01054833.1:0-10381 GCA_004026665.1 Murina feae | reverse complement strand
ATATATACATATACACATATTTATGCTTGATTTATATGCTTTAATATTATGTTTTATATACTATCAACTTGTGATTGTTCATTTCTAATTTAATTCTGTTATATCAACAAATGTATGTATTGTATTAATTTTACTTGAAATTATTTGAGACTTCTCTTGTGACATAATTTACAAGGTCAAGGTAAATTTTTAACACTTATATGTATTATATCAACTTCTAATTGTGTTATTCTTTGTTCTTACAACTTTTTATTTGCTTCATCTATTTTTTTATAGAAACATGGTAACATTTCCCACTGTGATTATAGATTATTTAATTTTCTTTGAAATTTTATAACTTTTTACTTTATATATTGAGCCTGTGTAGTTTATTTCTACTTGATTTATCTTTGAACCTATTCTGGTCATTGATCACTGTAAAACAGAGCAGGCTTACTGTCATAACACAGCACTGGTTTTATTATGCTCATGGATTCTGAGTAAGTTATCTTTCAGGGAACATCAAGTAAGGCTTGTTTCTGTTCCACAATGTGTGAGACCTCAGTAGTGAAGACACAAACAGGTGGGAGTGACTCTAATGGCTGGGTGCTGGACTCACCTGGAGACTTCTTCACTCAGACATTAAGGTCATGAGTGGGGGTGACTCAAGGTCTGGACTAGTGTCCGGGACACCTACCTGTGGCCTGTCCAGAGGGTTGGCCTTCTCAGAGCATGGCATTCAGCTGGGAGTATCTGGAGAGCAATCGTCTCAAGAGATGAAGGTGGAAGCTGTAAGGCTTCTGCTGACCTTTTCCCTCAAAAGTCTTGTAACTTCATTTCTGTTGTATTTCATTGGTTTCATCCCGGTAGCTAAGGCCAATGCAGATTCAAGGGCAGGGAAATCAGACTCAGTCTCTGGATGGGGAGTGGCAAGGTCACATTGCAGAGGAGCATGTGGGATTGGCAATATTTTTACAATCAGCTTTGGAAAACACAATCTGCTCGGAGTCCATGTTGTTAAGTGCATGTTTGCAGCCTTTATTATGACATGTTTTTGTTTGAATGTTAATATTTTTGATGCAATTAATATTGCTTGCCTACTTTTCTGTTTGGTAATATTTATGTGACATATCTTTTTTGATTCCTTTATTTTTCGTCTTTAGTATGCTGGATGCTACCTGGAAACCTCTGGGTTATGGTAATGACAGACCTTTGCCATGTACCAGACATTTAGCTTAATTTCTCCATTTTTTCAAGAGAAATAAAGACAGAACACTATACTGGTTACAAACCAGTTCCAAGTTCTTTTAAATACATGATGATAGGGTAATACTTGAATGATTGAGTCCTTCATAATGTATGTTTAAATCACTTTTAAAGCTATATTATGATTTGTCATTTTCATCAATAATTTTGTTAATGTAAGCTAGTTCTTTAGTGTTTAGAGCTAAGTAGAATTTATAAGTAGGAATAATAGTTTCTATCACAGTGTAATGTGCTAGAATCAAGTAGCTTTCGTACTCAAGATCATCAATGGAAAAATATCTAAACAGTAAACAGCATCTGAAAAACTAGTGCTAAGAGGCTTAGAAGATGCCATGAATAATTTAGATGTGTTCAGAGTTTTACATCCTCTATTCCTCACTTACATTAAAACCAAATCAGGTTAATGTTAGCTTTTGAAAAGTAACACATCATTTAAAGCACGGTCAGTCCTTCAGATATCACTGAACCATGAATATTTATCTTGATTAGTTCTGTCCATTCTGTTGATTATTGGCATTACCCATAAATGAGTATCTTTGTCAGCCTGGATCTTGTGCAAGGAAATGAATGCAGCTCAGTTAGCACCTGGCCAGCACATGGGCCATTTTCTCAGTCTGCAACAGAACGATGCTCTGAAATAACCTTTTTGCTCAAACCATCAGCTAAAGTGGTCTCCAGAGAAAGACCACCAGGCCACTGTCCTGCCTGCCTCACAGACACACTGGAGTCAAAGCATTGGCCCAAAGGGTTGACTTGGACTATACTAGGATTGTCCTACTGCCCTCCACATATTCAGGGAAAGCCTGAAAGATAAAGAGATCTCCTCATAAACGGCACATGCCCAATGGCTTTTTGATGATCTGGAGTGCTTCTGACAAAGGATACCCTCAGGGGTCTTCCTGGGGAAGCCTATCTTCCATAAAAGCATCAAGACCCCATAAACGACCCTCCTAGTAATGCTCCTACTTATTAGTTTTGCCTAGTCGCAAACTCATATCCAAATCCTTGAGAAATTATGCTATTTGCCCACAAAGCCAAAACAAATCAAATACTCATCACATCCTCTCTTAATGTATTTGACATAAATTGCATTTAAGTGGAACAAGGGTGTGATCGCATAGCTGTTTGATAGCAGTCATTTGTGCACACTGCTCACTTATGCTCTGGGTTTATTACTGATATTATTCTGTACAAAAAAATGAATCTTTCCATGTTGAGAAATTAACTTGGTCTTAATGGAGAAAGTCTAGAGGTCACAAAAATGGTACAATTAATTCAGCACTTCTGTCTCCAAGTGACTGTATTGCAACAAATTATGAAGTGTAATTATAGTTACAGAACATCAGACCATTTGGCAAATTCAGTTAATTCTGTTGAGACAAGTAATTCAGAATTGGCTTTGGCTTTAGATTGAATTATTTGTGTTTTCATTTGGTGCTTTGCCATCACATGTACACATGTGAGGACGCTTCAGGGGCAGGATTTTGGTGAAGTGCCAAGACCAAGAAGGAAAGGAGAATGGCTGTGGATATAGGCCCAGTTTCTTGAATACTGCTTTGGAGATAACGCTGCTGACCTCAGTATATTGCATCTCTGCTCCAGTTTATAACTCAGATTATCATATGTGGTTGCTTTGAGGATTAGGAATGAACAAAATGAAACATCAATGCACAAGGGATCCAGTTTACAACACTCACGCCTTTGGACAAACCATAATTTCAGTGATTCTTTTTGATTCAACAGGGCGAATCCAGCAGGGCGAATGACCTCTGGATTTCCTCTTGTGATTAGAACATGGGTCTCTCCCCACCCTCTTCCTGTGGCATCTTCATAGACTCTACATTTGGATCCTGTTTACAACAGCTATGCCCAGTGGCTATAGAAGGGTGACCTCAGTCTTCTCCATTCTGTGGAAGGAGACTCTACGTTCTTAATGAAAAAGAGACATTGAATTGATTTTCTTTTTTAAAAAAATATATTTTATTAATTTTTTACAGTGGGGAAGGGAGAGCAATAGAGAGTTAGAAACATTGATGAGAGAGAAACATCGATCAGCTGCCTCCTGCACACTCCCTACTAGGGATGTGCCCGCAACCAAGGTACATGCCCTTGACCGGAATCGAACCTGAGACCCTTGAGTCCACAGGCCAACGCTCTGAGCCAAACCGGTTAGGCCTGAATTGATTTTCTTGACTTTAAGTGATAGCATAAACAGATTTAGAACTGGGATAAGAAAGAAATTTTGGTCATCGGTTGTTCACTCATAAAATGCTTACTAAACATGGGCTTTTGTCAGGCATTATATATGTTGTTAGGACTATAGAGGTGAAATGAGGCCGGCAACTCCCAAAGGAGTAGGGAAGACTTTCAGTACAGTCTGGTAGGCTCTGTAATAGGACTAAGGCAGAGCCTGTGGGAGAGGGGGCCCCTTACTCAGCCTTGGAGTTGGAGAGCACGGTGTTTGTTAAAACTGAGTTATGAAGCTAGATAAGACATGAGCTATATAGGTGAAGAGAGGAAACAAGGACTATCAGTCAGAGGGGACATCTATGAGTGAAACAATGGAGGTGAGTTTGGGACCAAAATGGTTAATTGGGGGAAGTCATGAGTCGTTTTGCCCTGGACAGCTTTAAGAACAGCCACATCTAAAATGCCTGGGATGTGTGTGTAGAATGGTGATGTCTGAAGCCCAGGTAAGCCTCAGATAATTGCACAAGGTTACTTCAGACCTAAGAAGCATTTCCCCCCGACACATACATTTTTCAAAGCAACTTGGGCTTCTCAGAGTTAAATGACAGATCCAGACACTTGGTAGTGCCTCCAGCTTCTTTGGTGCACACCGAATTTCCCCCAAGGAAAGCAAAACTCCATCTGCTTTCTGTTATTTCTCTCCTAAAAGGCTGAGGGGAGGGGAGGCGGGCTGTACATAAATGCTTTGATTGCAGCCTTCATTTGTACAGACACATCACCCACATTGTATTCCCTGCCTGCCATTTCTCAGTAAAAACACACCTTCCCTCCATCCCCGCTCTGTACTGGATCCCATTAATTAGAACAAGCTTTATCTAGCAAGCTTAGAATTCCTTCCTTTCTGGCCTCTTCTCCAGCGACACTTCTCTTTGGCTTCTGAAAGCAAGGACAGGTCACTCGCTTTTGTCATGAGCATTTGGATGAAATGTTCTGACAAATACTCACATATGTGTGTACACAAAGGCATGAAAGCCCATTTTTAATCGGAAGTGTTTTGTTTTCCACGGGTTTTTAACTTTAAATGGAGCTCATACTCCTCTCTCAGTCTAGCCTTTCAGGCTATTTTATTTCTGTGTCCATGCTTTCATAGTGCAGTATAATAGCTTTTGTTTCAGAAGTACAGGCCAAGAGCAGCCCCGGATGCCAGAGGTCCACATCATATCCGTAATGGTAGATTTGGACAGCAAAGAAGAGATTGGGGGAAGGTGAGAGCGAGCGTTTTCCATCGGTGAGGCTGAGTCCTTCTAGCAACACAGGCACAATGGACACCATTCTGAGTACAGAACAGGCTCTGGCAGTGGAGGGGCTGACACACAGATTCACATAATCCCACACAATGGGCCCTGAGCTGTAACCTTGCCCAACAGGATGGCACTCTCTTCTCCAGGTAATTGTTACTGAACAGAAAGAACTTTGTCTCCCGTGCATCCACTGAGCCTCGTGTGTTAACATTTCTTTCTTAAAAAAAGAAAAAATTAAAGTTTGTTTTTCCTTTTTTTTCTTTATTCCTCTCTCCAAAGTGAATGGGTTGAAGTGAATGTCAGCTTTGGTTCAAGAATCAGGAAATCCAATGAAGAACTTGAAATGGTTGGTAGGACAAGAAGAGAGTGGATGGAGGTAGCAAAATAAAGAAGCTCTCAGTTACTATACCTCTTTAATCATCTTATGACTAAAGAAGGGGGAAATGTAGGCAAAGTGGCTGCCTCAAGCTTGGGTCCCATGAAGAGTGATGACCAGTAAGAGCTTGTGCTTCTAGGTCAACACTAATGAGTTGTCAACGGCTCAAGGCAGGACCTAGCCGGAAGAATTGCTCCTCTACGAATTCAGCATCGAACCCCCTACGGTCTCCTAATTCATTGCTGTGGAGACAAAGGCAAGTCGGTGTACGTGTCAGTATTTGTGGAAATTTCAATGCCTTCATGCCTAATTAAATTTATTATTTCAAATCTTAATCATTTATTTTAAATTATGGTCTCACCTCTGATGTATTTAGTCAGGTAGCTGTACAAAACCTCCTGCTATGCTTTGAAACTAGTTTTTTTTTTTACTGAAAGTTGAATCATTTGGGGGTAGTTCTTAGTTCATTGGGCACAACTGATTTATGGCCACGTAAGCAACATCAAGAAAACACTGTCTGCATCAAGAAAGTATTGCAACAAGATCTTAGGAATTAGTCTAATGAACATTATGGTTCTTCAATTACTGGGTCAATTAGTGGGTCTCCCCATATTTCAAGCTCCTATCCTACCCTTTAAAAATATATATTTTTATTGATTTCAAAGAGAAAGAGAGAGGGAGATAGAAATATCAATGATGAGAAAGAATCATTGAATGGCTGCCTTCTGCATGCCCCCCACTGAGGATGGAGCCTGAAACCTGGGCATGTGCTCTGACTGGGAATCAAGCATGACTACCTGGTTCATAGGTCGACACTTATCCACTAAGCCACACTGGCCTAACTTTTTTAAAGGAAACTTCTTAAGTTCCTCAGCCTATGTTGAGCTAGTATCTTCTTTAGGATTCTACTCAGAGGTAATAAAAATATGGAAAAGTGAAGAAATATGAGTCATAAAAATAAGAAATTAAAGTAAAAGCTGTTTAGTCAGTATCATAATTCTTCATTCTCCTCATCACCTCAAAGAGATTTTGCCTAGGCCTCAGGTCTGTATTGACAAAACTCTTAGATCCAATCTGATTAATTCTGGTCACAGACGGATCACCTAGTCTGAGTGTAGCTGCTCAGAAAGGAAATAACTAAACAATTTTTTAAGATTAAGCTGCTCCAGTCCCATCCAGGTCTTGTTATTTTGGATGCCATTCTCAAGTTTGAGAAAGCAAGTCCAGCATCAAAAGCCTGTTATTTCCTCTTGGATGCATTACTGGGAAGTTATGTGATAGTTACAAAAGGACTGGCTTTAGCTGTAGCCATGAGTAACTAAGAGATTGTTCAGATTTTCTCTTCAATTATCTTCAAAAAGAAAATATAAGTAACTAAAATACTGGGTGAAAAGTTGGATTAAGAGAACCACCCCTCCCCCCAAAAAAAATCCCCACAAAAACAACAACCCTCATAGACACAGAAAACAGTATGATGGTTACCAGAGGGAAAGGACGGGGGGAGGTAGTATTGGGTATAGGAGGGGAAATAGTGATGAGAGGAGACTTGACCTGGGGTGGTAAACACACAGTACAATATACAGATGATGTATTATAAGTTGTACACTTGAGACATATAATTTTATTAATCAATGTCACCACAAAGCGTAATTAAAAAAAGAAATTAGAAGGTGACAAGAAAGGCTATTTTTATTTTACTTTATTTATTTATTTTTTAAAATCCTCACCTGAGGACATATTTATTGATTTTAGAGAGAGAGGAAGGGAGAGGGAGCAAGAAAGAGAGAGAGAGAGAGAAACATCAATGTGAGAAACATCAGTCAATTACTTCTTACATGAACCCTGATTGGGGATCTTAACCCACAACTCAGGCATGTGTCCTGACTGGAAATCAAACCTGCAACCTTATAGTGTACGGGACCACCCTCCAACCAGCTGAGCCATGCAGCCAGGGCAAGAAAGTCTATTTTTAAATAAATTAATCTAATTAAAGACCTGGAAAAAATATATAATGTATTAAAATAGGTAATCACAGCAACTATATATTGTAAATTAAAACAGGCTTCCTTTCCGGGTTATTCTGTGACCATTAAAAAAAGAAATCGGTGTTGCAGCGAAGAGTCTAGAGTCAGACTATCTGGGTTTTAATCCCAGTTCCCTCTCTTAGTAGCTGTGTGACTTTAGGCAAGGCAGTTATCATCCCAGGCAGTTATCGTTTCCCTGTCTGTAAAAGGGAGATAATGATAATGTCCATTTAGGGAGCAGGTGTGGTATCAAACGTGAAGCACTGAAGGAGTGCCCTGCACCAGGAAGCCTCAATATACTCTAACTGCTACTATGCAGATTACCTAGACTTCAAAGATGCTAACTGAGTTTTCCAAGTGTTTCTTATTGTGGTTGATGGCTTCCTTCACCCTCATCGCCAGTCACTAGTTAACTACATAAAGCTTCAGTGCAGTTGCTCTTGTAGACACCCTTGGCCAGGAAGGCTGGTTCTACCTTTTCACGTTCTTGCTTTGCACTCCATGTGGATCAGTCTAGTCCGCCAGTACCTGAACTACTTATTTCCTTGACCACATTTTTCCAAACAGAGGAGAATTTCTCGGTCACTTTACTAGTGAGTTGCCTTTCTCATTCCTGGTCAATACATGATCGTAATAACAAATGTTGCATGTGAAACATTTTACTGCAGTCCTTAAACACAGATTTGGCTCAGAATTTTTAAAAAAAGGCAAATCAAATATCTGGCACCGTAATTATTTATAAACATTTTTATTATGATGATATTTTAGCTATCGTGAATAGTTTCTTTAAGCGACTCAATTTGAACGTGAGGATTCTGGTCAAAGATAGAATTCTTGCCCCTTCTCCCCCAGAGGGAATGTGTAACATTAACCTAAAACACACACACACAAACTGGTTATAATTGTATATTTATAAGAAATACAAAAAGATGAACATCAATTTTAACGAAACATCAATGCGAAACATGAGTTATAGGAAGGGCTTTATACATATAAGCAAAGGGCAAGTACATTTAGGCGAATGGGGGTAACAAAGAGTGATAGAATGAATCTGAGAGAGGTGGCGAGTGTCTGTGGGGTACACTGAATTTGTGAATCTGTGTCAGAATGGAAAAGAGGCTGCTTGAAGGATAGAAGGGAATAAATGTGCAAGGACAGAATGTTCCAAGAAAACACCTGGACCAAGAGTTTAGAGCTGTTCCAGTTCGTTCATGCACCCGATTCAGGCTGTGACTGTAGTGATGTCCCCAAAGTTAACCCCTTGGAAATTCCTGGCTATGAAATCCTTTTTACCTCTACTATGGATGCAGAAGTAAGAGGGTCTTAGAGATCTAAATAAAAGGTCTGAGTCATTTATAGAACCATTTCTTGGGAGGGTCTTTGGGGATCTGACTGTAAGAGCACAGTGACGAAGATACAAATAGGCCCATCCGTCTAGGTAGTGGTTAAACCTTTTGCAAACTATTTACCTCTTTTCTCCCTTCAGTTCCCTTATCCATAAGCTAAGAACAACACCAATAACTACCCTCTCAGGTTATTGATGTGTAGGAAGGGCCCGATAAGTAGTCACCGTCATCATCTTCACAATTATTATTTAATAGAATAACTGAATCGATTGTGGCAATCTCCATAACATAACACAGTGCGTATCATTTAGCATCAGTCTATTCAATGTAGAACTCCTTAGGTCTCACACGGCACTTGGCCATTCCTATGCCCTGCCAAGCAAGAACCAACTCCCGGAGGTAAATATTTCCACCTCCAACCTTTAAAAATACTTTTCTTTTTAAAACCAATGAATTAGGCTCATGTTTGAAATGAATCTATTGTCAGATAAATTCTGAAAAAATCTTTAGGCACAAGTGTTGGTCAAAACTGGACCTGTGTGTCAATTCTAGCCAACGGAACCACCTTTTACCCAAGAAAGGTTGATTTGTTGATGAGATATACATCATCTTGGCTTCCAAGTTCTAGAGGCCATCAAAGGTATCCTGATGTTAAAGATATCACTATTTTAATGATCCCTGCTGAAGAGTATTAAAAATAAAAAAAAGCTGTGCTCTCAGGCCTTAAGACTTATTGCTTGTATTTTCACAGTTTTCTTAAAGTAAAAAGGGGTGTTGTGGAAAATGATAAAATTTATCATTTATAGCGAAATATTAATGTAGCAGCAGGAGATTCGATGAGGCCATCTATCTATGAGCATTCAGACTTCAAAGGAAGCATAAACACGAAATTAATGGTTTGTCTAGTGTAAGAGACAAATAAATGCAAATGTGGTCTCATTAATATCAAGTGGGTGACTTCTTGGTTTATGGGGTTTGGATTGATTTTGTCAAAGGCCAATAGATTTATTTTTAAAAGTCTTTGAAATTTAGCATCCATACACCCATTATTGAGAGAAATAAAACTCCCAGCACTCTAGGACGGCCTCTCTTCCTCCTCCTTCTCTCCCCCTTCCTAGATGTTGCTTTACCGAGATAAAGTTCTTACATTAGGACTTACTTTCACACTGAAATATGTCCCTTGTAGGAACTGCTATAAACGTCAGCATTTTCTACGGCATTAGTTTATGGGCAGAGTGAATTTTAATGGCATCATAATCTCATGGCAATCAATTGCGGTGCATGGAAAAAAAAGCTCTGGGGGTGCCCATTAAATGGGCTTTGCATCACTTTTAATGCTCCAAAATCTTGAAGTCTCTCCCCATCTTCCCTGTTTGTCTGCAGACAAAATAGTTTTTCTGTTTCCCCCCTGTTTTAGGCTTTAAGTAGAGTTAAATACTTTTATTTACCATTGAATTCCCTGACAAGGAGGAAAAAAACAACACTTTTTTCCTCTTTCATTTGAACAAGGTCATGAGTCTGTTGGCTCTGATATAAGACAGAAAACCAAAGCAGGCGTTTGGGTGGGTTTTAGCTCTTTCGAGATTGCCATGTGCCTCTGCTGTGGTCAAAATCTAGCTTTTGTGGTTAAGTATCCTGAGTGGAGGGATCCAGACACTGTGGAAGGAACGGGCCTACTCTTTCTGAGCTTGTGCTCAGGGGGATTTTCAGGATTCTTCTGTCTCTTAATTTCTCTAAAAATGTGTTTTGTGAGGTTTTTCTCCCCCATTTTTCTTGTTGCCCTTTTTGGTCTCCAGGAGAAGTGAGAACTTAGGAAGGTTAATTCCTGATGAAATTTTTGCTCAATTTCCTTTTTATTTTATTTTGCTGCAAAAAGCTTTATTGTTCATTTGGTCCAAT
>PVJC01054832.1:0-10384 GCA_004026665.1 Murina feae | reverse complement strand
TACAGCTTTTAACAACTTTTTCCCCATTGAAAAACTTGTCCAAGGGATATATATTTAAATCAATATTATACTACTTCCTTTTATTATTTAGGGTTTAGCTTGCAAGCTACAAGCAAGCTCTGGCTAATTTATCAACCTCTCTACCAAAATACAAAAAGGTACAAGATAACTCATAGACTCATTGGCAAAGCTAAAGGACGTAGGGTAGCTACAGGAATCTAGACAGGACACTCTGATGAATAGATTCATCACGGAGAAACTTGCTTTTGTTTTTGTGTCACATCCCACAGGATTTCATTTCTTCCAGAGAGACTTTAGGTTTCTGAATTTAGATTAAATATTGATACTTGGTCAGGAGAGAACAGGGTACTTTGATTGAACACATTTTCATGCAATTGTTAATGGTTAGTTTCTATAGCAAAGATGTATTGCTGCTATCAGAACATGGGTTAGAGGAGTAATGGGCAAAGCTTGCTGGATGAGAATAAACTGACAGATATCCATGAGGCTCATTTTAGTAGCGGTTGAAAGAACAGAAATTGACTTTATGTATGTATGTATGTATGCATGCATGTATTTATTTTTTTCATCTTTTTAGAGGTTAATATTTGATGCTAACTCCTTAGTCAAACTTATTTATACTAACACATTTTAAGCACACAGATAAAATAAAAATAATTTACTAGGCTGCATCACTAAAAATGAGCAAGAGAGCTGCTATAATTATCTTGTGACACTCATTTGATCCTATAAAAAGAAAATCTTGAGGTATGCTTAAATATTGCTGATAAAATCAAACCTGTTCAAATGCAAGATTCAAGTGCCACTATAGAATCAGTACTGAAATATTTTCACTTAAATGCCTCTGTAAAATTATTGTAGCTCTCTTAGTATAGCTTGCATATGGTGAAGAAAAAAGGTTACATATCATTCAGCAGCATATGTGTTTTTCTCTAAGCTATTACTAGTCATCTGTGATTTTTAAATGAAATAAAAATACCCATTGCTGTAACTGGTTTGGCTCAGTGTATAGAACGTTGGCCTGCAGAGTGAAGGTTCCCAGGTTCAATTCAGGTCAAGGGCATGCATGCACCTTGGTTGCAGGCACATCCCCAGTGGGGGGTATGCAGGAGGCAGCTGATCAATGTTTTTCCCTCATCGATGTTTGTAACTCTCTATCCCTCTCCCTTCCTCTCTGTAAAAAATCAATAAAATATATTTCAAAAATACTCTTTGATGTTTGCTGCCTTTTTACTGAGTCATAATGTTTGTTTGAGTACTAGAGAAATAGAGTTTATTTCCTGAGTATATTCTCCTGATGGTTCCATCCAGAAACATGGTCACCTCTCATTAAATGACAAGATTCCTTGTTAATAAAGAAATGAATTTTTCCAAAATGATTAGAGCAAAATAATAACTTAAAAAAAGGAAAGAAAGAGTTATGTGTCATATATTGTACAATGGAATAAAAAGAAAGAAAGTTTTTAAAAAGTTAAAAGAAAAGGAAAGAACGAAGAGGACAGAAAAGTTAAAGAAATAGAGAGAAAAGCCTCAACTCAAGAGGTAGGACGAGAGAGAGAGAGAGAGAGAGAGAGAGAGAGAGAGGGAGAGAGAGAGAGAGAGAGAGAGAGAGAGAGAGAGAGAGAGAGAGAGAGAGAATGATCAGACAGTGTTAGTACATAATAAAGAAACCCTTGAGCCAGCCAAATCCTGATGATAACAATTTGACAGCTGCGATATTTGCAAAGAGAGCAGATAAGCCACTGCAAAGCATAAGAAAAACAAGTAAGAGATCCACCAGTTGAGCAGAAGAAATCAAGGATGATGTACTGAAAAATATTGGAAAAGGACAATAAACAGAGTCAAAATGAGACACAGGTTTAGCAAACTCTGGTTATTGATTTTTTTTGAGATGATAAGTCCAGTCTTCCACACTAATAACCAGATTGGTCTCTAGATCAAGAAATTGATCTAGATTGGTCTCTAGGCCTTTTGCCTCAAAGCTGGTTAAACACAATTATATACAGCACACAGCTTTTGATTTTTCAAGAGTACCTATCATATATAACAACACAACCTGACAATTATTTGTTTTTGTTGTTGGCTCTATTTTAAAATGTTGTTAACATACATACTAACTGGAAATTGCTTTTTAAAAAAGCCTAAAACATCTATAATGTGAGTATGTGTTCACTTTTAAAACCAAGAAAAATAAAAGTGATACAAAATTATATATATAATTCAGCCATAAGAAAGAATAAAATATTGTCGTTTTTAACAACATGGATAGACCTAAAGGGCATTATGCTAAGTGAAATAAGACAAAGATAAAAGCTGTATGATCTCTTTACATTTGGTATCTAAAAATAATAATAACCTAAACAAGTTTATAAATCAGAGAACAGATTAGTGGTTGCCAGAGGTTAGGGAGGGTGGGGGAGTGAGAGGAGAGATAAATAGGTGAAGAGAGTCAAAGATTGAAAAGAAAAAAATATATGGTACATTGCTGAGCAACAACAAAAATTGTGGATATTTATAAACTAGCTTGCTGAGATATTTCCTGGGATTACACTGAATCCATAGATCAATGCAAAAAAAATACCATCTTAATAACATTGTGTATTTTAACCATGAACAAGAAATATGCTCTACTGATCTAGATTTTCTTTCATTTCTTTCAACAGTGTTTTACAGTTCTCTCTCCAAAAATCTGTACCTATTTTATTGGATATTTAATTGAGAAAATCTTTTGTGTTTTCATTTTTTATGTATTAAAATGGTGTTACTATCCCTTGACATTCGATTTATTACTGGTATATAGAATAATGGTATATTTTTGTAGATTTGACCTTATACTTTGGTTCTTGTGATTTCAATCAGCTCATATAATATTCTATATAATCCTATATAATATATAATAAAAGCATAATATGCAAAATAACCAAATGGCACAATGACTGGATGGTGGGGCCAGTGAGCAGGTGGGTTCAGGCCAGCCAAGGTGCATGCCAGCAGGCAGAGGAAAGGGATGGTGATGGCGGCGGGGGGGCGGGGGGGGGGGGGGGGGGTGGCGGCGGCAACTAGTGATGGTGGAGGGGTGATCAGGGGCAGGGACAACTGCTTGCCCACTGGTGCTGTCCCCTGATCAGCTCACCGGTCGCCTCCCACAGAGGGAGTCCAGACTGCAGCTCCTCCAGGAAGGGGGCATAAGCCATTAGTCAGATATTCCCTCAGGGCTCCCAGACTGCGAGAGGGTGCAGGTCGGGCTGAGAGATCCCCCTGAGTGCATGAATTTTCATGAACCAGGCCTCTAGTATAAGATAATAAGTTCCATTTTTGTTTGAATTTCCACAATCATGGAGAAGGAAAACATTGTTTAGTCTAGGCCAGTTCAGTTGTGAGGAACAGCATGTATCTATGTCAAAGTTAAATAGAAGAAATTCTTCTTTTTCCATTCACTGAAAGTACAGAATGAAGCTGTAATTTATTGTTGTCTGGCTACTGACCATGATTATTCCAAGGGGGGAGGAAAACAAGAAACAAAAATAACATGGAAAAAATAAGATTCACATTTTCTTACAATGTCTTCTATTATATAGTGTGGTCTTTATTTCAGGTCAGTGAAGGTTAGAAATAGCAGGACTGTAACACTCTTAAATGCAAATACAGCTTTTTAAAAATCCCTATAGTGAGTTAGAAAAGCCCTGATATACAAGCCAACTATAACGTGAATATATAAAAATATATTCTGTTTCTACACGGAAAGACAATATAAACTCCCTACAAGCCACAGAACACAAATTTTATTTTTAAGCAGAAACTAGAATGATGAGGAAATCACTAGGAAAGAAACAAAAGATAAAATAATTCAGCCAATCTTTTATTGTATCAATATGAAAGGAGACATGCCAACTGTCTTGTGTGTTTCCTTTTAAATGAGAATCCAAAAAAGAGTAAATTAGGTATAAGAATAAAAATAATGTCAATCCCAATTACTGTTATATGTTTGGGTAGACATATATGTACTTTGAGGCTACTGTGACTGGGTTTTATAAAAATATTTTACAAACAAGTTTGTTTCCTCAAGCAAGTTTCAGATATGCCATATAAATTAGAAATAGCAATAGCCTGCAGTAAGCAGAGTTATACCTTTCCAACAACCTTAGAATAACATTTAATTTCTCAATTATAAATTATGTAATTATAAAATTTGGTATTACTGCTTATTGAAGGTAAAAGGCTAAGCTGACAAAGCAATCAGTGTTTGTAAGTGATATACAATGACACGACTCTTAGAATATAATACAAACAATTTCAAATAAAGGACATCTTTTAATTATAATATCAACTATATATTTATTTGTATATAGATTAAATAAGTAAATAACTACTAGAACCTGGTAAAGTATAGTAGTATAATTTTTTCCTGTAATCAATTTTATTTCAAAGACATAAAAAGGAAGATTAAATTTGTGATCTAAAACAAACAAAAAAAAAAGTTTTCTTAAATGCCTGTGGGAATTCAACACATTAGATACTTAAATAAAAGGAAATAATTAGACTGGACATCAGGAGACCCAATTTCCTTGTTTACTACTAACCAGCTATGCAACTTAAGAAAGACACCTAAAGAAATTACCATTTATGGAAATAAATTGGCACATTTTAACCAAAAGGGAGAAGCTTACATCTCTTTAATGAAAGAAACAGTCAACAGATTCAGAAAATATAACTTTAATCCACACACCATTTCTTTGTTTATTTTTCTTAAAGTCTAAGTTTTTTTTTTTTTGCAATTTCTGGATAAAGGTTCTTTATCTGGTAAATATTTTCTCTGATTTAAAAAAACAAAACAGCCCAGCTGGTGTGGCTCAGTGGCTGAGTGTCAAAACATGAACTAGGAGGGCATGGTTTGATTTCAGGTCAGGGCACATATCTGGGTTGTGGGCTAGATCCCTAGCTGGGGTGTGCAAAAGGCAGTCAATCAATGATTCTCTCTCATCATTGATGTTTCTATCTCTTTCTCCTACTTCCTTCCTCTCTATCAATATATTTAAAACAAACAAAAACAATAAAAAAAACACACACCACCACTCTTAAAAGTGACTTTTGAAATGTAAAAGTTTTCAATTGTAATGAGATTCAATTTAGCAATTGTTTTTTTTCTTTTATGAACTATGCTGAGAAATATTTACCTAATTCAAGGGCTTAACAATTAGTTCTTATGTTTTCTTGTAAAATATTTTTATTCTTATAACTTATGTGTACATACACGATACATTTGAGTTTTTCATAGCTCTTGTGAGTTAAGAGTCTAAGCTGCTTTTTGTGCATGGGGATACACAATTGTTCCAAAACTATTTGTTGAACAGATTACCTGTCCCACAAAGAATTGCCGGCATTTCTGTGTAAAATCAATTGAACTTACAGAACTAACTATAAATATAAGGATTAACTTCTAGAGTTTCAATTCTGTTCCATTGATCTGTATGTCTATCCATAAGCCAGTACCACGGTGTATTGCTATCTGTTGATGTACAATAAGTTTTGAAATTAGGAAAGGTGAGTACTTCAATTTTGTTTCTTTTCAGAACTATTTGAGGTATTCTAGGTATTTTGTATTGTGAAATAAATTTCATAATTTGCTTGGAAATATCTGCAGAAATGCCTGCTGGAATTCTGAAAGGGATTACATTAAATCTATAGATCAATTATGTGAAAAAATTGCCATGTAAATTATATTTTATCTTCCAGTTCATCAATCATGAAATGTTCCTCATTTATTCTTTTAAATTTTGGTCTAGAAAGTTTTATAATTTTCCATGTGTAAGTTTTTCACTTGTTATATTTAATGTATCATTGTGCATTTTATGCATAGAGAACTGAGCATACTGTGAACTTTTAAAAGTCAGGTATACCTTGAGAACATTATGCTAAGTGAAATAAGTCAGTCAGAAAAAGCTAAAAACCATATGATTTCACTCATATGTGAAATATAAAAATTAAATTCATCAACACAAACAGTAGTATGATGGTTGCCAGAGGGAAAGGGGTGAGGAGAAATAGAGGGTCTAATATATGGTGACAGGAGAAGACTTGACTCTGGGTGGTGGGTGCTTGGTGCAATATACAGATTTTATAACAGAAATCCACACCTGAAACTTACATATTCATGTTTACCAATGTCACTCTAATAAATTTAATTTAAAAAGAGTTAGATATTGCTGGTTTGTTTATAAACTATGTTACCAAATTTTAAATCTTGTTTATTCCAAGTTAACTTGCTTCTTAGTCAATTCATGAATTAGCATATCTCTATTCCATAAACTCTTTTTTCTTTCAGGTTAAGTAATCCACAAAATAAGTTTTTAAAAATATATTATTTGGCAGACTATCCTTAATTTACTATTCTTAAAGGGCATGTCACACAGATTGAAGGAATTTTAGTTCAGTTAAATTACATTTATTGTATATTATGTCTCTAAAGGTTGGGGAGGGGCTGCTAGAAAAGGATAGGAAAACATTATTTCCATTTCATCTTTCAACTTTTTAAACAGCAGTGTAAAACTATGATTCTTCCAGGGACGAGACTTCAATTTATTGTTTTGGTAGGGATAAAAGCTACAGGGAATCCACTTACCCTTCCTACAAAACATCTCTTGCTCATCAATTCAATAAGGTAGAAGAAGGATTATTTCAATTGCTAAAATGAACCATGGTAACTACCACCAAATAAATAAAAGTAGGTGGGCTCCTGGTATTTCAGAGTCTATCATAGGCAGACAAGCTATTTTTCAACTAATCTCATCATGATTGCTAATGAACCATATTGTCATTTCAGGTGCTCATGATTAATATTAGAACATGGAATCCAGATTTCTAAAATGTTTATCCATATTTCACTTTATTTTAAATCTTATTTAATCTAAAATTGTCCTATTCTCTTTTCTGTCTAGTGAGCTCAGAATCCATTTATATAATATATTCTACATATGTTTATTTTCTATAAAATACTTTTTTCTTCTTCTTTTTTAGAGAGAAAGGGAAAGTCAGGGAGAGAGATAGAAACATTAATGATGAGAGAGAATCATTGATCAGCTGCCTCCTGCATGCCCCATACTGGGGAATGAGGTCATAACCAGGGCATGTGCCTGGACCAGGAATCAAACTGTGACCTCCTGGTCCATAGGTCAAGCTCAAACACTGAACAACACATAGAAGCCTAAGTGACCATTTGACCAGTAGCTATGACGTGCACTAACCAGCAGGGAGCAGATGCTCAACACACAGGCATGGAAACATGGAACAGACTGATAAATCTCAGAGGAAAGGGGAGAAGGGGAAAGGCGGGAAGAGATTATCCAAAGATCTTACATGCATACTAGAGGCCCGGTGCACTGATTCGTGCACCAGTGGGGTCCCTCGGGGTGGCCTGTGGGGATCAGGCCGAAAACAGCAGTCCAACATCCCACAAGGGGTCCTGGATTGTAAGAGGATGCAAGCCAAGCCGAGGAACCCCACTGGTACACAAATCCATGCACCAGACCTCTAGTCTTCTATAAAATGTTAAAGTTTTTCCATTTTTCAAAATACATATGTTTTTGTTTTGTTTTGCTTTGTGTTCCTTCCAAATTTGACTGCAATTAACTTGAAATACAATGAACTCTGGCCTGGAAACAGTGTGATGTGATGGGGATAAGGCAAGAAAATAACTGACTTCCCCTTTTCAGGTAGTGCTGAGATGAGGCAATAACAGTGTCTTCAGGCAAAGCAAGAAACTACTTCAACAAGCAAGAGAGGGTGCTTTCCTGACATCCTTTTATTCTCGCACCCTGGAACCTCTCTTACGGTTCTTGTTGTGAAAATAAAATGGATTTCAGTTAAACTGAAGAAGGAATGTCTTGGATTAAAAGGGAAGAAAAGCAAAGCTATAGAGAGTAGGAAATAATTATAAAAATTTGTTCAAGTTCCTCTTTTAAGATTGGGAAGCTTGGAACATTGCTGCTGTCCCACAGTATGTTACGACTGCTGCAGCCTTTTTAGACATCCTGGAACTTATTTTTGTGCTTTTTGATACTTCCTGCTGACACATATAGTAAAATAAAATTTCTGAGTGTCTCACTTAAGTTACCTGATCTTGATGAGATAAGTTTCTCACGTTAGCTTCTGTATAGTTTGGGTCCTCCTTTCACCTTTTAAAAAAATACATATTTTTATTGACTTTTGAGAGAGGAAGGTAGGAGAGAGAGATAGAAATATCAATGAGAGAGTTATTGATTGGCTGCCTCCTGAATACCTCCTACTGGGGATTGAGCCCACAAACCGGGCATGTGTCGTGACCAGGAATCAAACCATGACCTCCTGGTTCATGGACTGATGCTCAACCACTGAGCCACACCGGCCAGCCCTCCCCACCTTTCTTGTTATTCTAAGCAGTTTCCTGATTTGAGCTATCTCTCCTAAAACATGTTTGTGACATTTTTTACATGCCCAGTGTTCAATGCTGCTTACTGTATTTCTAAATTAAGTATATAAAAAAAGGACTATAATAACACGATGTGACAGACTATATTCCTGTGTGCAAGCATATGTAAGTGCAAGGGTATAAGTGAGTGTTTTGGAGTATGTGTATGTGTTAAAAATTAAGTGTTAACGGGGATTAATGCAGACATACATCTAGAAATATAGGTAGTAAATTAGGGTCCCATTTAAAGTTCCACTGAGTAATAATAATTTATTGAGAAAGAACTTATATCTTAATTATTACCCTTTGTTAAGTAAGTATTATTCTATTATGTGACAGAATTGTATGTTCTGATGTGCTTGCTATTAGAAATCACTAAACTTATAAAAGCCACAAGGTCTTGAGAAGGCAGGGCCACCAGTATCTTTAGTAACTCTAGAAGTTCTTAGGTCAAATAAGTCATAAACAACTATTTAATACAGCAAACTGTCAATTCTCCTTTATTAACACTCACTTAGAAGAATACTTGAGGTGAAGGCCCAGTCATAAACCAGCCATTTGCCCTGCCTTGGGTTCACAAACGTGTCATCTTTAGCCTATTGTGAGCCCTGAAAAATGAAGTCAGTGTAAACCCTGTATCCATATTAACAGGGTTGGTCTCCAGATAAATTGTGCTTTGTGTATGCTGGGAATGATCCCCTCCCAGTCCTATAAATGCTCACAGAATACAGCATACTTGTGCAAGCAAATACATTTCCTTTTAGGCCAGGGAATATTTTAGTTTTCAAAGCCTCATGTGTGGCTACATGAGTTGCCCTCCTCCCTAGAGATGAATCCCATTACAAAGGCACCAAACCCTATAATCATTGTATTAACACAGTTGAGTAAAACCACAAAATTTGTGTCTGGGATACATATTCACAGTAACCCTTATCATTCCTTATGCAGCACATTCTGCCTAAGCATATAGTGAGAATAGTTTAGCTGATGCTGCATTTCATTTCAAAAATTCAATAGACTTGTTTCATACACAAAAGTTAAATGTATGAATATTTTTTATTCAGTTTTAAATTATTATACACATGAATATCAAATCTATGAAACAGACATTTCTAGTAGGTGTGTTTTAAGTGTACACCATTTTTAACTCTTGCCCTTTTGGATGGCCTTATTAACATTTATTCATCTCAAATATTTATTCATCTTAAATATTTTTATTATATTTAAAGTTACTTTGCCTATGGGAAATAGTATTGGAGTCGAATTATCTGGGATTAAATTTAGCTCTGCCCTTACTTGTCTGTGTCATGTTATTGCATTAAGTCGCAATATTCTCATCTGTAAGATGGAGATAATAGAACTATAAGTTATAAGGATACATTTTCAAGGTTAAATTATATAATTCACATAATTTGATAGCTATGTTAGTTTTATAATCTTATTTTTATTATGCTAATTAAAATACAAATTCTGACTTTCTCTCTTTTGATTGAAATATAAATCATGAGTGATTTCACCAATAGTATCCATTAGTATTTGATTTAGCATTGTATACCTGAGGACAAAAATGGCCCACTTAAATAGGAAAGAGTTGTGTTTCTCTCTCATGCAAAAGAAGTCTGGAGGCAAGTTCTTGAGAATTGGTACACTAGCTCCATGCAAATCATGAATTTAGGTGCTTCCTGTCTTTATGAATCACCTTTCTTAGTAAAGCTTCCTCATGGTCTAACATGACTGCCAGCATGTCTATATTCTAGGCAGGAAAGGGAGGAGGGATGGAAACAGAACAAGTTTGAAAGTGTTTTCTTAAATGTGTCAGCCTCTTTAAAGTGATTTTCTCAACTTCCCCCTAACAATCTCCACTTATGGTACATTAATTAACAGTAGCTTTTAAGGGAGATAGAAAACTTCTTTTTTTTT
>PVJC01054831.1:0-10376 GCA_004026665.1 Murina feae | reverse complement strand
TCAGGGGAAGATTA
The DNA here is from genome assembly GCA_004026665.1 of Murina feae. Taxonomy (NCBI): domain Eukaryota; kingdom Metazoa; phylum Chordata; class Mammalia; order Chiroptera; family Vespertilionidae; genus Murina; species Murina feae. Next base: position 10,362 of record PVJC01054831.1, on the reverse strand, counting down.
TGTAATATTGGAACAAATGATTGTAGTATCTTGTCTGAAGAGGTTAGAACATACAGTCCATATAATTACAGCTCTACCTAGAGTGGATGGGCTTATTTTTCCATGGCTCTTTAATTTGTTGTCTCCAATTATATGAGTTGCTTTTCCCTTCAATATAAGATTAATTGTTCTGGCAAGAATATCTATAATAAAAGCCTAAGCAGCCGTTATGGCAGAACGACTGGAATGACGCTATGATGTACACTGACTGCCAGGAGCAGATGCTCTATGCAGGAGGTGCTCCCTGGTGGTCAGTGCACTCCCATAGGGGGAGCAGCTGCACAGCCAAAAGCTGGCTCATGGCTGGTGAGTGAAGTGGCGGTGGTGGGAGTGCTAAGGAGCAGTGCTAAGGAGCAGTGAGCCGAGTGGTAAGGAGCGAGCAGGCGGGTGGTAAAGAGTGAGGGATCCGAGATTGCCAGAGGGATGTCTGACTGCTGGCTTAGACTTGGGCCTATGCCGGCAGGTGGACATCCCCCAAGGGGTCCTGGACTGTGAGAGGGTGTAGGCCGGGCTGAGGGACTCTTCCCCACCCCCTCCCCCAGTGCATGAATTTCATGCACCAGGCCTCTAGTAGTTTGATAATTGCTATTGTTAAAATTGCTTATCCCTTTTCCAATTAGATACGTTTTAAAATGAATAGCAAAGAAGGTGTTGTTCTCAATTTTATCTAGACCCTAAAATTTTATCTGACATTGTCAACAACGGAATGAATTTGAGTATCTCTGTATGTCTAACATACTCCATGGTTTGGGCTTTTTCATTCAGGTAGCATTTCCCCTTAGAGTTTATTTTTTCAAGGACTGCATGAATATAACTATACTAACCTGATTTAGAGTAACCAGAACATTATGATGGCAATGTAGCTGTCAGCACGTGGGCACAGTTTTCAGGAGAAACTATTTCTACAGTTGTTTCTCAAATGTGGTGACCAAAAAAGAGCCTGCGAGGATCCTGGAGCCCAGCCTGGGCCTCTGTGTCATTCAGAAGCCTATTGGAGGCTTCAGGGGACAGCCTTTATCCTGCTCAAAAAGACATCTGCTCCTCAGTGAGTCAAGTGCTCTGAGCCAGACCTGGCACAGGTTTTCATTAAAGGGCCGCTGTGGCAGGCGGACCACCAAGAGTATCCACTTCTTTTAGCCTTTTGACATGAGGGTTCTGCCAGTCCATTGCTCTGACAGATGGTGTTTTGGATGGAGCACTGCAGAACACGAGCACTTACGACCACTCATAGACTTCAGTACTCATGGAAGGTCCACAGCAGGCTTTCCCCAACACACCTCTATGAAGTCTTCCACAAAATTTTGAGAAATATTTTAGATATCTGTAAAATTGTTCTACAATTTTCAGTAGTAGCGGTCCATCATAGACCTATAGCATTGCTGTATTAGCTAAAAAAAAAAATTGAATCCAGTTCGTTTAAGCAAAAAATATTTATTGGGAGAATACTGGTTTATTTTAGCTAATCAAAGGGAAAAATGAGCAACCAAGATATTCCTGGAGAGGCCATCTTGACTGTTCCTGGAATATCCTCTTAGGAATTCGTGATCTTCTTTCTAGGGTGTAACTGTTAGTGTAACTCAACATTAAGTTTTCCCCATCTCATATCTTTCTCTTTCACCCTCAAGTCTCACTTCTTTCATCTCTTTCCCTCCCTTCCTCCCTCCCCTCCTATCTTCTTCCCTCCATTTTCAGGGTTCATATTCCTAGAATAGCATAGACCTCTCTTAGGCCAAGAGTTACCCTTGGATTGGGCTCACATGGAATAACTATGGCCATTGGCAACCATGTTGGTGTTTCAGGAGCCAGGCCAGGAAAGGGGGCATCCTTGTGAACTCAGCATTCCACCAGCCTTGTCTGCCATATGTGGTTCTCAAAGGTGTGTTCCCACTTCAGTGAAATCAGGGAGTTAAAAACACATAGTTTTATCCCTCTGAAGAGGAACATCCTTGTCACCACAGCAGAGATGCTTGGATGTTGTCCTGCTTAAAGTTTAAATTCCCAACTCACTGTTACCCCACCAGGTAAGGAGGGGCTCAGCCCGAGAGGTGCAGAGCATCCTGATGGTTGACTTTTACAGCAAGAAAGGTTTGCTTTTGTTTGTAAGCATTTTAAATCCTTTATGAAATGCTCAAATTGTTTTGAATGCAATGGAGTTAACTGCACATGTGAACATGTGATAGTTGCATGTGGAACATTCTGGCCTTGACACAATCCTCTTAAAGCCTGGTCCTGCCCGAGTTACCCGATGCTGCGCTTTGCAGGGGCTGCAGCAGGACCCAGAGCTCCCTTTCTGCCCTCTTGTGGCAGAGTGCTTTCTTTCCACTGTACTTTCAGCCCTCTGAGCTGTTCCCAGAGCTAGAGGCCTTCTTGAGGTTAGAGACTGGTCTCCTTTTGAGAAAGCCACCCTCTAGGTTCCTATGTTCCATGGGAGGGTAAATGGTGGGACAGGGCCAGGGAAGCTGGATCTCCCTGGTGGGTGCCATCTTCAGGGACTCCAAGAGGTAGAGAGAAGAGCCCAAGATGATGAAAGTAAGGCCAACTATGTATTTGAAAAGTTGGGATGTTTATGTAAGATAGCAGATGAAGTTTATAAAAGAAGGGATGCAGTAAAAGTTCGCTCCACATGTTTAGGAAGTCTGGCTCTTTTATTAAAGACAATCCCTGCCCTCCAAAACTGGTTCCAAGAGAAGACCCACTAAAGAGAGGGAGCCCAAGCACAGCCTCGCAGCAGGCCCACCAGTCACCCTCGGCCAGCATCTCATGCTGAGGAACACGACCCCCTTCGGTTACCTGTGCTGCTTCTGAGAATACCAAAGGCTAAGATATTACAAAGAAAAAATTAAACACAGAGAGTTAGTTCCGTAAGTCAAGATATCTCTGTTCTTCAAAAGGTTTTTTTTTGCTCTTGATAACCCAAGGGTCTGGCACAGACTCCTTAACACCCAGGCCAAGAAAGAGAAGCCCCGTTTCCTCTCCTGCCTTCCCTCGTTCACTTCCACACCTTCCTGTCTCTGGGGGCCCATCCCAGGCACCAGGTAAGATCTTGCCTTTCCCTCTGGACATTTCCTCACAATCTTCAATGGATATATCAGTGTTGGAACACAGAAGGGGGACAAGATATGCACAGATAATGGAAAAGTGGTTTTTCTCCTTCAGTTACCTTCACAACTGCCTAAGGTTGCTTCATTGATCCAGGATAACCATTGAAATACAGGGTGTGGTAAAAGTACGTTTATAGTCATTCCTGTGGAAAATAACACAATGATTAACAAGTAATATAAGAATAAACTGTTTCGTGTACTCACAACTGTAAACCTACTTTTGCGCCCCCTGTCTCCCGATATATTGTGGATAAAGCAAAGGTACCCCTCTTCTTTAAAGAAGTACTAATCAATTGCTGGGCATTATCTGTGCTCTTCCTGGTTAAAAACTAGACTCAGCGCCTCACACAGGTACTTATGTACACAAGAGCTTTCAGTTCAGTCCAGGAATATTTATTAAGCAGCTATTCTGTATACATCCATCTGAACCAACTAAATCTATTGTGAAAGTCATTTCACCAAAAAAAAATTAACTTCACATCATTAAAATATACAGGAAAGATGGAATCTCAGAAAAAGAACAATCTTTTAGTAAAAAAAGAAAGACACACAGTCCCCAAACCCTCCCTTTTCTGTGGTACTTACTTTTTTGATGGCACCTGACAGGTGAGAACTTGCCTGACTGCAGGAGCTCAGCTTCTGAGAGCCTTCCTCTCAGTCAGTTCTCTGGTTTTATTGATAGGGAACGTGAGTTGGCTGCTGGCTGGCTAGCTCCCTACTAATGGAGGCTGCTCTTAACCCATCTATTCCAAGAAAACCTAGACTGTGGTTAAGTGTTTTTGGCTCCTTCCCGCTTGGAGATCTCAACATTAGTGGTTTTCATTTTATTCACTCTTGGCTTCCGTTGCCTTTTCTGTAAATTGTCTTGTTGGACATTATCTCTGAGAACCATGCTCTGATTTTATGGTTTCCTTTCCTTTTAAAGGGAAACATATTGCTCTGCAATGTTGAGAGAGGTTGTTATGGTAAATAACCTAAAATTAATGAGCAACAACTAAAGAGTAGCCAGCCCACAACCACTTTCCTAAAATACACTCTGACTTCCAAAATAAGCAGGAACAGACAGCATTGTGGAGCCCCTCTAATTATATCCTGTATCCAGGGTTCTGGGAGACGGGGCCAGCAGCATGTTGCTTCTCTGGTCGTCGGCATACGCAGGGTGAGGTGGTGGATGGCAGTGGTGGATTCACTTGCATTATAGCCTTTGGGTCTGGACTCTGGCTACAAACTGCCAGATCAGTGAAATCAGAATCCCTGGGACTAGGGTCTGGACATGAATATTTAAAAAAAAAAAAAATCTTCTGGGTGGCTCTGATGTGGAGCTGGGTGTGAGAATCCTTGGACTAGACTCAAACACAGAGGGAGGGCTGAGAGCTGCGAGGCCCCCGAGGAGTGTGCAGGTGAAATGCCTTGTATAGGATGCTGGGGATTCATTATCTTCTTGTAACATAGCAATTCATCTCTGCATGTTATTTTAGAAAAGTATTTTCACCCTATTTTTCTTATTTGACTCTCGAGAGAATATTTGGGTTTGCCTTAGCTTCTCTGTAGAATTTTTTGTATGACTCTGTTGTCAGGAAACCCAGGATAAATGAGGAGTGGCTGTGCTTGAATAACACAGGGCTTAGGGGCACTGACCCCCATGCCATTGAAAACCCCCATATAAATAAATAAATAAACTATATATATATGTTCTTGTTGTTAATCCTCACTCCAGGATATCTTTTTCCATTGATTTTTAGAGTAGAAGGGAGGGGGAGAGATACATCAAATGGTTGTCTGTCACATCCACCCCGACCGGGGTCAGGGTGTGAGCCTGCAAGCCTGCAACTGAGATATATGCCTTTGACTGGAATTGAACTGTCAACCCTTCAGTCCACAGGCCAATGCTCTAACTACTGCACAAAGCCAGCTATGGCTCACTTGTAACTTTTGACTCCTCCACAACATCATTACTAATAATCTGTTGACCACCACCCTCACTGATAACACAGTCAATTAACACATATTTTGTGTAATATGTATTATATACTGTATTCTTACAATAAAGTTAGCCAGAGAAAAGAAAATATTGAGAAAATCATAAGGAAGAGAAAATTCATTTGCGTTATTATAAAATAACTAGAGGCCTGGTGCATGAAAATTTGTGCACTGGGGGGTTGGGGATTTCCTCAGCCTGGTCTGTGCCCTCTCTCAGTTTGGGAGCCCTTAGGGGATGTCCAACTGATGGCTTAGGGACATTCCCTCTGTGGAAGGCGACCAGACTGCCCGATCAAGAGATGGTGCTGGTCCCCCTCATCGCCCCTCCACTGCTGCTGGTCGCCAAATCCCCCCCCCCATTGCTGTTCCCTCCCTCTACCCACTGGCACGTGCATTGGCTGGCCTGGCACCACTTGCTTGCCAGCCCCACCCCCTGACGACTGGTCGTTCCACTGTTCAGTTGATTTGCATATTATGCTTTTATTATATAGAATTGTGTAAGTAGACCCACACAGTTCAAAATTATGTAGATTAAGTGTTGACTGTATTGAGTTATTGAAGATTTTGCCTACAAGCTCTTTTAAACAGTGACTTTCTTAGTTGTTTTTAAAAGGCTGAATTTACATGCAGTTCTGCAGAGAACATGAATATCAAGAAAAAGCTTTCATCTAAGTAGGGCTGAAATGAGTTAGTTTGTAGCATAAAGTATATGAATATTCCAAGGGGATTTAAAAAAACTGTGGTAGTTTAGTCCTTATTTCAATTGCCAGGGCATTTGGGGACAGCAGCTGCCCTTTGTCCCTTTGCAACTCACATGTGGGTGATGGTGTGCCAGGCCCAGAGCTCTGCCCAATGTGTGCCATAGTGACTGCGCAGGGAGAATCCCAAAGCTGGTTTGGCCACCTGAAGATTCTGAGTGTGCTAAGAATAATGATTAGACACCCTGACTGCATACTTAGCATCATCCCCAAGGGCTGTTAGAGCATTTATATAGGAGACACACCCATGAGAGTTTGCAGAAAAACAAAGAGAAAAAGTGCCTGCTAATTGTTCGGGGACGTACAATAATCATAGTAAATATCAGGTGGGACCTCCAAATCTCTCATCAGAGTTCATAAATATTGAGTCAGTTTTGAGGTGCTTATTTCTGGTAATTAACAAACCAGAGGCCATTGATGTCCCAAAACTTCCTGTTTCCTGCACAATGTCTCCCCCACCCTCCCACCCCCATGCACCTACTCAGCCCTTTCTCACCCTCGAGTGGAAGAGAGAAATAAAGCATTTTCACTGAGATTTGGTGGGCATCTCCCCCACCAAAATTTACCATTTTCAACTGCTGTTGAAGAAGTGACTTTATGCTCTGCATTAACTTGAGAGAGTTGTGTTAATTTAAAGTGTCTCTTTCTGTGTCTGTGTTTTTCATAGGGAACAGATAAAATGTAGGCCATAATTGTTTGGTCTTTAAGAGAGGCTGCCTTGTTTATTGCAGGCACTGGCTGTGCTTCTTGGGCAAAAGCACTTTGCAGTTATGATTTGCATGTTTCTCGTAAACTGGGGCAAATGGAAGCATGTTTAAATGGTGGCTACAGAGCTGCAAACATTAACAATGAGGCTTTCCAGACAGGACCAGACAAGTGAAGAATCTGCCTTAGCCCCCTATTGCTAGTGAAAATACAAAGCATCCTAGTATTATGAGACAACATCTTTTAAAATCTACCCCTCCAATACTGTGAGTAGCTTCAGATGGGGGTGGAGGGTAGCAGGAAATAGCAATTTTCAGCATTTACCACTTCCTAGGAACAGGGACTTTAAAGAAAATAAGGCTCATGGAACATTTGGGCCCCATCATTGAAGTTATTTAATAATTTCTGAGGCTGGGTTTTCTCTGGCCAGAACATCCTATAAAATGTAGAGTTGCCAGTATTCTGGCATAACCCTCCTTTTTGATGCCTTTTGCAGTAGATACCTACTAGTATAAATCTAATGTGCTAAACCCCAAAGCCAAGAGAAAAAAGGAATGGGAGCACTTGAAATGTAAAGCAAATGAAATTCTTTGCAAATTACAGTATGCTAAAAAATGCAATCACTAGCTGATTATTCTTTTTACAACTTTTAGGGAATATTCAGAGTATTTGCCATTTTCTATAGCACTTTCTATAGCATTTTAGGTCACTAAATATTTTGTTTCTTATTTAATTGTGTGAATATTGTTATTTCTTAAGTGTAGTTCTTCAGCTCTGGGTGCCTTTTTTACTAGGAGAGTGCTTTATTCATAGTTACTAAACGAATGCACTTCCACAAAACATGGGTGTGTTTGTTTTGTTTCTCAAATTCAGCTCCTAATGAATTAATACATCTAACTGGGCAGACATAAAGAATGGAGAATAAAAGACCAGAATCATAGAACCATAAAATTCTACAACCATAAGGACCTGAGAGACTTGAGTTCAACCTGCTTATTTTACAGGTGAACAATTACAGCTGATAGAGATCAAGTGACTTGCCCAAAGTCCCAGAGCTGGCAGCGCATGAATCAGCCATACACCTTACTAATACTCTGATTAGCCACATATAAACTGATATTGCTGATAATTGTTTTACCTACCTATATAGTATATTTAAATTTCATCAATCTTTATGCCCCTAACTTTCCGTGGGGAGGACATTTAATTGAATTGTAATGTTATCACCCCTCTGAATTTAGGATAATTAATTGCTTGGATTTCTATCTACTTTCTAAAATTTCTTCATGCCACTGTCATGTAAACTGATCTGAACAGCCTGTTCTCCCTTGTTGGACACAGAATGCTTGTGGGTGGGTAGGAGACTGATTCTAAGGATGGATAGTGGCCTGACTGTATATCACACTAGAACTCTGATCCCTAATTTCAGCAGCCAGTTCAGGGAGCCAAACTGTAACTCATGCGGCAGTTGGCCCGACGTGAACAAGACTTGATCAGTTAAGACACTTAGATAATTTTTGTCTTTGTTTCTAACTTAGGGGCAGCCTGATAAAGCCTGATATGCTCCCCGACAGAAGATGCTCGATTCTAGTAAGCCCACCTGTAGCTTTCCCTATGCCAATGGCCTCCAATCAGAGCATCCCTAAGGCCCTCTCCTTTTTTTACTACAAAGCTTTCCCACTCCTCTGCCCACTTTTGAGTCTCTGCCAAATGCAAGTGGTGGTGGCTGACTCCCTTGCTCTAGACAGCTCTGTGTAAATAGCCTTGGCTTGTTCTCATGTTGGGGGGCGGGTGGGGAGTACAGGGAGGAAAGGCTTCACTTCCATGGAGGAGGAGCCACAAAGACCAACCCTGCTGACTTCAGTATTCTCTCTGGTTATGATTGTGTAGGCAGCTATACATCTGCATTATGGCATATTTATTTATTTTGTTAATCCTCACTCAAAGGTACTTTTTCCATTGAGTTTTTTTTAGAGAGAGTGGAAGGAAAGGGGAGAGACACACAGAGAGAAACATCAATGTGTGAGAGAGACATTGATGGGTTGCCTCTTGCAGGCCCTGACCCAGGTACGTGCCCTTGACCAGAATCAAACTTGCAACCCTTCAGTCCAAGGGCCAATGTTCTATCCACTGAGCCAAACTGACTAGGGCTGCATTGTGGCATTTTAAAAAGCCCCTTTGTCTCTCCATTTCCAAAAGAATATATGAAAAAGTCTTGGCTGAAATTAACATACACTCTATCAATGCATTCTTCTAACCTGTCCCCCAGTAACCCTGCCAAGGAGGTTGGCATGGCTTGGCCATCACCTTGATGCTCATAAAACTTCCATTTAATAATTTCTCCAGAATTTGGCAAGGAGGATAATGTCAGGCATCATCTATTCTTTTCTGGAATATCATACTTTTTTCTTATTTTGAAAATCAGGATTTTCTTATTCTGCAGTATTTCTCAGTATAGATTTAAGGTCTGAAATCACAAACAAGGTTCATAATTTACCAGCCAAGGTATACTTTCTTTTGAATATCAATATGTAATTAACCTAAGGGGGTGAAAGTATCTTGTTTTAGGGACCATCGTGTAAGTCAGTTCCTCTGCACAGTGACATTGCAAAAGTGGTACCTTGATGGGGTGAGCGAATAGGTCCTCCAAAGTGTCTGTATCAGCCTGGTCCCAGCTCCGAATTTCTTGATGTGACCAGTTGACATTTCCTCAATATTGAGTGAAGTGTTAATGCAAATGTAGTTGTAAGGCCCTCATTTCTAAACATATTGAACCCATAAAGACCTTTAAGGAACAAAGTGTTAATGTATGTAAGGTACGTAGAACATAACCTGGCCTAGTAGTCAGTCAGTGTCTGCTGCCGTTGCTCCTGCGGTTCTGCTGCTGTCATAGATGGAAATCCTGGGGTTGCACTGCCTCCCCATCATGTTTGTTTCACCCTCACAGATCTTGAACACACCAAGCTCTTTTCTCTCTCTGGTGTTCACCCACACATTTCCTTCTGCTTGAGACCTCGGTCTCTCTCTGCCTGACTCATTTCTCCTCATCTTTCAGTTGCCAGTTAAACATCACTTCCTCCAGGATACCTCCTAAAACTCCAGTCTAAATTAGGGCCCCCATTTTATTATCTTAGATCAGAGGTCAATAAACATTTTCTGTTAAGTGCCCATTAGTAAATGTTTCAGACTCTGCAGGCTACACAAGTGACTACTTAAGTCTGCTGTTGTAATGCAAGGGCAGCCAGACAATATGTAAATGAGTGGGTGGGCTACATTCCAAGAAAAGTTTATTTGCTAAAATAAGTGATGGGCCTCTAGCTGCAGTTTACCAACCCATTTTATTTTATTTTTACATGTTTTATTGTTGTTGTTGTTTTTTAGAGAGAGACAAAGGGATGGGAATAGAGAGACAGAAACATTGATGAGAGAGAAACATCATTAATTGGCTGCCTCCTGCATGTCCCGTACTGAGCATGTGCCCTGACCAGGAATTGAAACTTGGACCTCTTGATTCATGGATTGATGCTCAGTCACTGAGCCACACCAGCTGGGCACCAACCCATTAAAATTTTTTAAAAAATATGCCCTGGCCAGTTTGGCTCGGGGGACAGAGCGTCGGCCTGTGGACTGAAGGATCCTGGGTTCAATTCCGGTCAAGGGCATGTACCTTGGTTGCAGGTACATCCCCCATAGGGGGTGTGCAGGAGGCAGCTGATCTATGTTTCTCTCTCATTGATGTTTCTAACTCTCTATCTCTCTCCCTTCGTCTCTGTAAAAAA
>PVJC01054830.1:0-10368 GCA_004026665.1 Murina feae | reverse complement strand
GTTAATGTTTTAATATTGGTTTCTTTAATTTTAGAACAAAAGAACTTAAAATAGCTTATGAAGTCACAGTGATGATTAAAAAGAAGTCTAATTTCTGTCCCTACTCCTTTTCATTCTATGAATGATTTGCTAGGAAATACAATATTCAAAAACTGAATCAGGAAGAATCAGAAAACCTGAATAGGCAATAACAAGTGATAAAATTGAAGTAGTAATAAAAACTCCCAGGACACAAAAGCCCTGGTCCAGATGGCTTCACATGGGAATTTTACTAAACATTCAAAGAAGAACTAACATTTACCATCCTCAAACTATGCAAAAAATCCAAGAGGAAATAACACTTCCAAGCTCTTTTTATGAGGCCAGCATTATCCTAATTCCAAAACCAGATAAAGACACTACAAAGAATTATAGGATATTGATCCCAGATGAACATAGGTACTAAAATCCTCAACAAAATAATAGCAAATCGTATCCAGCACTATATTAAAAAGATCATACACCATGACCAAGTGGGATTTATTCCAGGGATGCGAGGCTGGCTGGTACAATATTTGCAAATTAATAAATGTGATACATCACATAAACAAATTGAAAGACAAAAATCACATGATCATATCAATAGATGCAGAAAAGGCATTTGCCAAACTCCAACACCCATTTTTGATAAAAACTCTCAGCAAAGTGGGAATAGAGAGCTCACACCTCAACATAATAAAGGCCATATATGACAAACCTACAGCCAACATCATACTCAATTGACAAAAACTAAAACCGTTTTTCCTAAGAACAGGAACAAGACAGGATTATTTGCTTTCACCATTCTTATTCAACTTAGTACTGGAAGTCTTAGTCACAGTGATCAGACAAGAAGAAAACATAAAAGGGATCCAAATTGGAAAGGAGGAAGTAAAATTGTCATTATTCGCAGATGAAATGACATTGTACATAGAAAACCCTAAAGACTCCACCAAAAAAACTACTAGATTTAATAAATGAAATCAGCAATGTAGAAAGATACAAAATTAATAGCCAGAAATTGATGGCATTTTTATATACCAATAATAAATTCTCAAAAAGAGAAACTTAAAAAAAATCCATTTACCATTGCAACAAAAAAATTAAGATACTTAGGAATAAACTTAATCAAGGAGGTAAAAGACCTGTACTTGGAAAACTATAGGATGTTGAAAAAAGAGATAGTGAGGATATACACAAGTGGAAGAATATACCATTCTCATGGATAGTAGAATTAACATCATTAGCATGTCCATACTGCCCAAAGCAATCTATAGATTTAATGCAATCCCTATTAAAATATCAATGTCATATTACACAGATCTAAAACAAATATTCCAAAATTTATATGGAACCAATAAAGGCCCCAAATAGCTGCAAAAGAAGACAAAGTTGGAGGGATCACAATACTAGATATCAAGTTATACTACAAAGCCACTGTAATCAAAACAGCCTGGTAATGGCACAAAAACAAGCATATAGACCAATGGAACAGAACAGAGACCCCAGAAATCAACCCACACCATTACGCTCAATTAATATTTGATAAAGGAGGCAAGAGCATATAACAGAGTTAAGACAGTCTCTTCAATAAATGGTATTGGGAAAATTGGACAGGTACATGCAAAAAAATGAAACTAGACTACCAACTTACACCATACACAAGAATAAAATCAAAATGGATAAAAAGTTTAAGTGTAAGTTGTGAAACCATAAAAATCCTATTAAAAAAACCATAGGCAGAAAAATCTCAGACATTTCTCATAGCAATATGTTTGCCAATACATCTCCTAGGGCAAGGGGAACAAAGGAGAAAATAAACAAGTGGAACTACATCAAAATAAAAAGGCTTCTGCACAGCAAAAGAAACCTTCAACAAAAATGAAAAGGGAGCCCACTGTATGGAAGAACATATATGCCAATGATACATATCGTAAGTGGTTAATTTCCAAAATATATAAGGAACTCATACAACTTAACAAAAGGAAGACAGACAATCTAATCTAATTAATAATGGGCAAAGGACCTAAGTAGGCACTTCTCCTAAGTGGACATGCAGATGGTCAAGAGACATATGAAAAAATGCTCAAAGTCACTAATCATCAGAGAGATGCAAATTAAATGACAATGAGGTATCACCTCACACCTTTCAGAATGGCTACAAATCAGCAAATGACAAGTGCTGGCAAGGATGTAGAGAAAATGGAATCCAGGTACACAGCTGATGGGAATGCAGACTGGTGCAGCCATTATGGAAAACAGTATAGAATTTCCTCAAAGAATGGAACTGCCATTTAACCCACTGATCCCACGTCTAGGAATATATCCTAATAATACCCCAAACACCATTCAGAAAGACTGTATGCACCCCTATGTTCATAACAATGCAATTTATAATAGCTAAGATCTGGAAACAGCCCAAGTTTCCATCAGTGAATGAGAGGATTAAAAAAAAGCTTTTGTTAAGTTGTATGAGTTCCTTATACATGAAATATGATGCAGCAACAAAAGAGAAGGATCTCTTATCCTTTGAGACAGCATGGAGGGACCTGGAGAGTATTATGCTAAGTGAAATAAGTCAGAGAAAAATACAAGTATAACATGTATCACTCATATGTAGAATCTAAAAACAAAATAAACTGATGAGCAAAACTGATTATATAGGTTTCGATAACATAGAAGCATGGAACGGACTGTCGAATCTCAGAGGGACTATGGGAGTGGGTGGGCAAATGCAAAGATATTTTTAAAAAGAAGCTTAGTTTCTTGGGATATATTCCTAGAAGTGGGATCACTGGGTCAAATGGGATTCCATTTTTAATTTTTTGAGGAAACTCCATACTGTTCTCCACAGTGGCTGCACTGGTCTGCATTCCCACCAGCAGTGCATGAGGTTTCCTTTTTCTCTGCATCCTCACCAGCACTTATTATTTGTTGATTTGTTGATGATAGCCATTCTGACAGGTGTGAGATGGTACCTCATTGTTGTTTTGATTTGCATCTCTCAGATTTTTAGTGACTTTGAGTATGTTTTCATATGTCTCTTGGCCTTCCTTATGTCCTCTTTTGAAAAGTATCTGTTTAGGTCCATTGCCCATTTTTTGATTGGGTGGTTTATCTTTCTTTTGTTAAGTTGTATCAGTCCCAAGAAACTAGAAACACCAATCAGAAAGGATATATGCACCCCATATGTTCATAGCAACACAATTTACCATACTAAGATCTGGAAACAGCCTAAGTGCCCATCAGCAGATGAGTGAATTCAAAAACTGTGGTATATCTACACAATGGAATACTATGCTGTGGTAAAAAACGGAAGAATTCTTACTATTTGTAACAGCATGGATGGAACTGGAAAGCATTATGCTAAGTGAAATAAGTCAGTCAGAGAAAGATAAATTTCACATGATCTCACTCATTTGTGGAATATAATGAATAACACAAACTGATGAACAAAAACAGATCCAGAGACAGAGAAGCATCGATCAGACTGTCCAACCTCAGAGGGAGGAAGGTAGGGGAAGGCGGGGGTAAGGGGGAAAGATCAACCAAAGTACTTGTATGTATGCATAAAAGCCCAACCAATGGACACAGATAACAGGGAAGTGAGGGCATGGGTGGGATTTGGGGAGGTAATATGGGGATAAGTTCACATATGTAATACCTTAATCAATAAAGAAAAAAAAGAAAAGAAAAAGAAAAAAAATAATTTAAAAAAGAAGCCTAACTTGTGTCCCTACTCCATTTCATTTTATGAATGATTTGTTAGAAAATAACTCTTTTTCTCAGTTTCCATGTCATCCCTTCAGAATGCTCAGAGGGGAAAATGGCTTAAAATCTAATCTGGTAACATCTGAAAATGTACTTTTTCTTAAGTCCACTTAATTAGTATTAATGAACTCTTTTTCCTTTAATATCTTTTTATTTTGTAGTTGTTCAATAGCACTTGTTAACTACAACAAGCTTAATTTATTATTTTATCATCCACTCTTCATTCCCCACATTCAAATAACTGCTCTCTGATAAGGAATGGGATAGACATCTGTGTAAAAAAGAGAGGCTTGGGACTTGCCTAAGACTCCAAACAACCATTAAGAAATCTACATCTAACTTAACTCTTTTTATTTTGTTTTTAATTAAATTTATTGGGGTGTCATTGGTTAAGAAGATTATGTAGGTTTCAAGTGTACATTTCTATGTTACATGATCTGTACACTGCATTGTGTACCAACCACTCAAAATCAAGTCATCTTCCATCACCATATATTTGGCCTCCTTTACGCGTTACTATCTCCCCATCCCCTTCCCTCTGGTAACCACCATACTGTTGTCTGCATCACTGAGTTTCAGTTTTATATCCTACATATGAATGAAATCACATGGTTCTTAGCTTTTTCTGACTGACTTATTTTGCTTAGCATAATATTCTTGAGGTCTATCCATGTCATAAATAGCAGTGTTTCATCTTTTCTTATGGCTGAATAGTATTCCATTGAAGAACATTCCTGAGTTAAATCTCTTTAGCTTTAAATCTGCCCTATACTCACATTTGAAAAATAAGTCAAATCCTTTTTTCCCCTTTATCCTTCCTCCCATCCAATTATCTATGAGGGCCACCATTCACCAAACATTTGCATGATTATGAATAAATGGCATGCAAGATGTTGATTCAAAGATATCTCCACTCATCAAGGGACAAAAATCTAGAAATTTATGAACAATGATAAACTATATTTCTGTTTCTCAAACCTAATTCCTTCCTGATACTACATCAAAACTAGAAGCCAGTTTTCTTCCCTACATATCTTTCTATTGGAAAATAATTTAAAGGTAAAATAAAAGGATATCTTCATGGAACTAAGCATTTCCAGGGCCAGCACTAATGAACTTCCAGGGGAGACATGAATATTGGCTACATATAGTCATCAGGTACTTGGGCATGACCCTCTGACCCCAGAGAACTATTCCTGTCAGAACCTGGTGGTACACTGGAGCCAGCCGCTGTTTTTACCTCTCCAATGCCATGAGGAAAGGGGAAGTTGGGCATAAAACGCTTAAGAAACCGAAACTCACTGGTGCCAGTGCCAGTGGCTGAGCACATTTCATAGGAACAAGGCTGAGATAAAGGTCCATTGGCTCTTCCTTGTACCAGGTGGTTAGGGAAATTACAGTCATCGTAGAAATGCTCTTGAATTGTGATCTTTTCTCTATACTTAATTTTCTGGTAGATGTGTATAATGGAGATCACTGTGACAGAGAGGAGAAAGAGAAAGGAAAGCACAGCCAGAGAAATGACCAAATATTTAGTGGATGGATTTACCATTGTAGGATGCTTAGATGGATCCCGGAACTGCAGATAGGGCTCAGAAAAGCCATCTACCAGCAGGATGTTGAGTGAAGCAGTAGTGGAAAGAACTGGTTGGCCATGATCCTGAACAAGAATGATAAGTTTCTGCATCATGGGGTCTCTCTCAGATATCTGCCGCAACGTACGGATTTCCCCATTTTGTTGTTGAACAGAGAATAACCCGGGGTCACTGGCCTTAAATAGATGATATGAAAGCCAAGAATTCTGACCTGAGTCACCATCCACAGCCACCACCTTAGTCACCAGGTAGCCTGCCTCTGCAGACCTGGGCACCAGGTCATTGCAGGGCAAGGTGCCATTCTGCAAGGGGTACAAGATCATTGGGCGGTTGTCATTGTCATCCAGGACAACCACTCGGACAGTAACCTGGCTACTCAGCGATGGGAAGCCCGCATCAGTTGCCTTTATCACAAACTGAAAATCTTGAATGGCCTCATAATCCATGGTTCTCAGCGCATAGAGCTTCCCATTGTCTGAATTTATGGAGATGTAAGCAAAGACTGATAGATCTCCACTTTTTGGAGGCAGCAGAGAATATGTAACTTGGGCATTCTCACCCAAATCTAAATCCTCAGCATGGACTTTGCCAATGAAAACTGCAGGGCTGTTGTTTTCCCGAACAGTCAAGATGTAGGAGTCCTCCCAAAATATTGGGGGGTTGTCATTAATGTCAGATATTAGCACCTCTATTACAGTCTCTGTGGACAAATTGGGCGGTCCGGTGTCCATGGCAACAAGGGTGATATTGTAGCCTGAGACCTCCTCCCGATCCAAGCCTCTGTTCGTGACCAGCGAGTAAGCATTCCGGAAGGTAGGTTTGACCGCAAAGGGAAGGTCTTCTCTGAGGAAGCAGGTGATCTTTCCTCCCACTCGAACGTCCCGGTCTCGGATAGAAAAAAGGGCCACTACAGTTTGTAGTGGGGAGTCCTCAGGGAGAGGGCTGGACACGGAGGAGACAGTCACTTCAGGAGGATTGTCATTCACGTCCACCACTTCCACCAGGACTTTGCTGTGGGCCGAGAGACCTCCTCCATCGGTAGCTTGAATGTCAATGTCGTAGGTTTCAATCGCTTCAAAATCTAGGGGCCCTCTCAGTCGAACCTCTCCCGTTTCAGAGTCAATCTGGAATGTCTGGAGAATTGCTTCTGGGTTTTGAGCTAAAGAGTACGTTATCTTCTTGTTGGAGCCCTCGTCTAGGTCTGTGGCAGTCACGGTGACCACCAGAGAACCATTGGCGCTGTCTTCCGGCACCTGCGCGCGATACACCAGTCTAGAGAACTGGGGCACGTGGTCATTGACGTCCAGGACCTCCACGCGGATGTGGGCGGTGCCAGACTTGGGCGGGGACCCGCCATCCACCGCCGTGATGGTCAAGTTGACTTCGGGGTGCTTCTCTCTGTCCAGGGGTTGATCCAGCACCAGCTCGGCGTACTTGGGCCCGTGGCTGCGGAAGCGAGTGTGCAGGTGGAAGTAGGCGTTGGCGCTCAGAGTGTAGTTCTGGAGGCCGTTGAGGCCCACGTCCAGATCCTGGGCGCTCTGCAGAGGAAAACGTGAGCCCAGGGGCGTGCTCTCTGGAATCTTCAAAAGCGGCTCCTTGTTTGGGAAAATCGGGGCATTGTCGTTGATATCAAATACCCTGACCTCGGCACGGAAGGACTGCAGGGGCTCCTCCAGGACTATTTCAAAATGCAGAACGCACGGGTCGGCCTTGCCACAGAGTGACTCCCGATCCAGTTTCTCCTTCACGAACAGATCCCCTGTCTTGCGGTGGAGCCGGAAGTGCAGTCTGTTGCCCTCGGAAACCAGCCGCGCCCCGCGCGCAGCCAGCTTCCCTACCTCCAGCCCCAGGTCCTTAGCCACATTCGCCACAAACGAGCCGCTCTCCATCTCCTCCGCCACCGAATAGCGGATGGTGGCCTCACCCCCCACAGAAATGCACAGAAAAAGGAGAAGGGACCCCACTTGCCTGCTTTGCAGAAGTTTTCTGCGCAAAACCGCCATCCGTTTCCCCAAGCGCACTCTGTGCAGCGGCCACCACCTGTGGCGGATCAACTTTCACGTCTCCGCAGGTTCCACCTGTTGCGGATAAACTTTCGCTTCTCTGCAGATCCGTGCAACCGCAGCTCTTGGCTTTGCTAGCCTCTAAGCGCAGCTGAGCCAATGGCTAGCGGAGCCCTGTAAGCTGTTTTGCACCTGGAGAAAAATTGGCACTCCCCAGACTATCGAATGTATTAATAGATATGTTCTCATCCAGAGAGTCAGGTAGAGGTTGAAAGGTTGTTGCCGAAGCGACGGCAGACGCGCCTTGTAATTAATTCCCTTTCAGAAGAAAAGCCCTTGGGAATTGAGAAGCCAATGTGGGTTCGCGCTCAAGCTGAAGTCACCGTTTCTGGGAGCCGGCTGGGGCCATGGCAGCAACCTGCAAACCAAGGAATAAGCTACTCCTTACACTGCACGCACTCCGCCTAGAGATCAAGGGAGAGGCACAAAGATCTTGCAGTGTCTTCTGGATTCCCAGCCAAATGGAGGAGAACGGTGTGGAGGAAGTGATCAGTAGGATAAGGAAAGGGGACAGACATAGCTTATCTTTGGAACCTGAGGCCAGTAGGTACACTGATAGGGGTATTGGTCAACTACCCTCTTGATTTGACCAAACACTCAAACATTTAGGAAGCAGTTGGCTTGGCACTTAAATGATCCGATGACAGTAATTTTTCTTGTGTGTGATTTCTATATACTGGCACCATGTTGAATGATTCACATGCATTATCTGATGTAATCTTTGCGACAACTCTGTGAGATAGACATTACAATTTCTTCTTTTACAGACAAAGAAAGTAGGACGAGATATTTTAAGATCTTCTACCTAGCAAGGATTAAAGAAGGAACTCAATTCAATATTGTCTGTCTCCAAAAATCTATGCTTTTAATTAATATACTATTCTGCATATATATATATATATATATATATGTATTATGTATGTATATAATGGATACATTAGATAAGGCAAATATTTGGCTTTGGATTTTAAAGTAAATGAAACAATAGATTACATATAACTAGAATATCCCCCAAAAATGTATACACACACTTTGAGTAATTATAAAGGCATTGTTTGTTAAAATGCATTTAATTTTCAACATTGAGCTATTAGCTGTTAAAGTGTGTGTACATTTGGGGGACACCCTGTATATATAAATGACTCGATATTTGGCCGATTTTTGTGGAGAGTTTCCTTTACAATCATAGGATCATAGAATATTTGAGGTGATAAGGCACCTGAGAAAGATGAGGTCCAATCTCTCTCTCCTCCTTTTTTTACAAATGAAAAACTAAGGCCTAAATGCTGAAGTCACTTGCCCAGTATAAGAACTAGAACCTGTCTTCTGACACCCTGCCTCATGCCCATTATCACTAGCACTTGGTGATTTCCCATTTTGCTCAGTGTTTCATATGCTAGATGCTATAGGAAGTTACTGCCACTTAAGAGAAGTCTAGACCACATTTTCCAAGTGAGAAAAACAGTGAATGAAAATGTGTATATAATGTGTGTGACATCCTGACATGAAGAAGTTAACAGTTCCTTCAGTCTCCATTAGCTCTCTTAACATCTGCGCATCTCTATACAGTTTAATTTTGCTCTTCAACTGGATTCCTCTGAATCTTAATCTGTTTGGCTAGTTCCTAGGGCACGCAGTAATACCCTCTTGATGGGATTAAATTCCAAAATATTTTCTTTTTTTCTCTTAAAACTGGGGAACTTTAAACATGGTGCTATTTTTTGAGTCTTCATCCTTTCCGGTGAAGGTAGGATGATGGGCACACAGAATAAATCTACAACCTTCTAGGTTGTAATGTCAAGGTCTGTACTCAAAATCTAGATATTGGGAAGAGTACGTTTTGGGGAGAACAAAAGACCCACTCCAAGCTATATCTAAGTACTGACTTTTAAGCTTTTAAAAATATTATTTTGAAATAATTTAAAGTCATGAGTGCCTACAATAGACTACTAGTTTGGCTTGACCAAACTTTACTCAAGCTTCCTTTTCTGCATAGGTCCCTGAACTTTAATTTGTACCCCAAATTAAATAAGCCCTAAAAATGCAGAGAAGGCCCACTAAATGGCTCATTCTGAGAACTGGCCAACCACAGAAAGAAAGAAAAAAAAACACCTTGTGAAAGTATCCTGATTATGCTATCTGCTCACTCTATCCCCTTGCTTTACTCCCATACAAAGTTTACCCTCCTTATTAAAAAAAAAACCACACAACTTTTTTTTCAGTTTAATTTTGAAACATTTGCAGGTTTTGTGGTCAGAGTGTTTTGCTCATGCCATAGTCTTTTTGATAGAGCTTCTCCTTACCTAAGTCCTGATTTGCTTATATTTGACAAAATAAGTAATAATAAATTAGCATCAGCCCAGATGACATGGCTCAGTGATTGAGCATCCAGGAGGTCACAGTGTGATTCCTGGTGGGGCACATGCCCAAGTTGCAGGCTCAATGCCCAGTAGGGGGCATGCAGGAGGCAGCCAATCAATGATTCTCTCTCATCATGGTTGTTTCTTTCTGTCTCTCTCTCCCTCTCCCTTCCTCTCTGAAATCAATAAAAATATTTTAATAATAATAATAATAAATGACCATATGCTCTTCACCCAGATTCCCCAATTTTGCTACATTTGTGTACTCTTTCTTTTTCATATATACATGTTATTATAATATTTTAAATAATATATTATATAGCATATTATACATTATAAACATAGGGATTAGGACTTCAACATACCTTCCTGGAGGACACAATTCAATCTACACTGCTAATGTCCCATTGGTTAAAGTAACTCACTTTGACAAACACAAAGTCAAAAAGTGGGGAAGTATACTAAACTCGATGTGAGGTCCAAATATATAACATAACCAAACTTAGCATCATTGGGACAGAGTGGTATACTCCTCCCATAGGAGTTGAGGGGAGTAATTAT
>PVJC01054829.1:0-10380 GCA_004026665.1 Murina feae | reverse complement strand
ACATCAATGATGAGAGAGAATCATGAATCGGTAGCCCCCTGCATGCCCCGCACTACGGATTGAGGCCGCAACCCGGGCCTGGACCCTGACTGGGAATCTAACCCGGGACCCTTCAGTCTGCAGGCCAATGCTCTATCCACTGAGTCAAACCAGCTAGGACTGAAGATTTTTCTTTTAGAGAAAAGATACTTGTCTTAGTGTCTTTGAAAATGTAAAAGATACTTTTCTTTTAAAGAAAAGATACTTGTTTTAAAGAAAAGATACTTGGATTGCTACATATCTAATCTAATGAAAGAGTAATATGCAAATTAACCATCACTCTGACACACCCAAGTCATGCCACCAGCCAATAAAAGCTAAGAGTAATTAATATGCAAATAAATCACTCTGAGACACCTAAAGCCACACCCACCAGCCAAGCCACACCCACCAGCCAATCAAATTGGCTTATGCAAATTAACCCAGGCAAAATGGCGGCCAGCAGCCATAGAACTAGAGTGAACAGGAGGCTTCCATTGCACTAGCGATGGAGTTGAAACTACCTGCCTAGGACAGCCAGGCCTGTGCTCAAGGCAACAATGTTTCAGTTATAGAAACCATGGAGGTGAAGCAAACAGGAGGCTTTGTAGCCTGACTAGGCCTCTGCTCAAGGCAACAGTTTCAATTATAGAAGATAAATAAACCCCAGAAACCTGATTCCAGCCAGCCTTGCTGGGACATTGGGTCAATGGGAGCTGTGGGCAGCCTGAAAACGGCCCTCAGGTCCTCACCCAGGCTGGCCAGGCACCCCAGTAGGGACCAGAACCCTGAAGGGACTGTGGGCAGCCTGAAAACAGCCCTAAGCCCCTCACCCAGGTTGGCCAGGCATGCCAGCAGGTGGACATCCCCCGAGGGGTCCCATTCTGCAAGAGGGCACAGGCTGGGTAGAGGGACTCCCCCCCCCCCCCCCAAGTGCACAAATTTTTATGCACTGGGCCCCTAGTTTGTATATAATTAGCTATATTTATCTTCTGATTATGGAACTTAGATCTTAGGCACTAGTATTTTTTTCTCAAGGGTAGGACTCAAATTCCAGGTCTGTACATTTATATGTGAATAATCATAATTTAGTTCTTAAAATAAATTTTAAAAAATTATTTTTTTCCAGAATTCAGATGAAAACTTGTTTGGCTGGGTCAGAATTCTATCTTGAAAACTATGGGAGTAGGTAAACTACCAAGTTTACTTGTGAGAGTCAGGGATATGGCACCTATTTTAAGGATGAATCATAAAATGATTTAAAATTTTTAAACATGAGAGATTATTTTTAAGAAAGAGATATATTTAATCATTTCTCTCTTTCTGTGGGCATCTACTTCTTCTCTTCCTTCAGGATTTTTCATATACACAGAAGTAGGCTAGAACTCATTGTGAATATTAACTTGAATTTTCTAAAAAGATTTGTTTTTAAAAATGCTTATTTAGGTTTTTGGTCCAGAAACTACACAGAAGGAATTTTTCCAGGGTTGCATTATGGAGCCAGTAAAAGACTTTTTGAAAGGACAAAGTCGGCTGATTTTTACTTACGGGCTAACCAATTCAGGAAAAACGTATACATTTCAAGGTAAATTGCTTTGTTGCTTTTTTTTGTTGTTAGAAAAAAAATGAAGTACTAATATCCACTCATATAATATTTCATATAATTATGTTTCCATTACCTAGTATATTTGCTCCATTTTTAATAGTAAGGAATAATTGAATGTGTACTGCTGATGGCTTTTATTTCACATTGAGTTAAGTCATTTATGAAACTACTTTACCCATATTATAGAGAATTAGATGATAAAAATTCAGAAAAATGATTGATGTGACATAGTGAATTGAGCATGATAACCAGGGAACGACTTTGTTTCATTTTACTATTATACTTTGTGATTATGGGTGATTGAAAATCTACGGCATACTCTGAATGTGAAATTCCAGGTTTTGCATCAAAATAAGAACTGATAAAATGTCTATTATACAGCAAACTAAATTGATAAACTGAGTAATTCTTCAACTTCTCTCACTTTTGTCTTAGCTGTTTACTTTTGCCTATGGTGGTATAAAACAAGCATTGGTAGTTCAGGGACGTTTTTGCTTTCTTAACTCTGAGGGAGTATAAAACAAAAATTCTTTTTATAGGCACAGAAGAAAATACTGGCATTCTGCCTCGAGCTTTGAGTGTATTATTTGATAGTCTTCAGGGAAGACTGTATACAAAAATGAACCTTAAACCACATAGATCCAGAGAATATTTACGGTTATCACCAGACCAAGAGAAAAAAGAAATTGCTAGTAAAAGTGCATTGCTTCGGCAAGTGAAAGAGGTATGGAAGTATTTTAGTATGGAAATATATCAAAATCATAAGCTCTTTAGTTTGTTTTAGCCTATATTGGCATATTTATGGTGGTGGTAGTTGTCTTTTGTTTTTGAGAAAAGTACTAAAAGCTTGTTTGAAGACATCTCTTCTTTTTCTATTTTGTACAAAGAGCAGAAATGTTTAAACAAAACAAATGTAAATGGTTCTGAAATCTTTCTTGGTTGTTGTAGAAACACATTGTACTTACTATGCAATGACTTAAAAAATGTTTTCTTTGTAAAAGTAATATATATACACAAAGTCTAAAAGGAATATGAAAAAGTGAAAATTTCTTATAATTTCATTTTTGAAGAAAAAAACCTACCATTAACAGATTGGAAAGTATCTTTTATGATCTTTTTCTCTCTATTACAAAAGTTTATAAACAGAGCTTTCTCTACAGGGATGGGCAAAAGTAGGTTTACTGTTGGGAGTATGTGAAACAGAGTTTATTCTTGTATTAATTATTTTATTATTTATTTGTATTACAATGTTAAACTTTATACACACACACACACACACACACACACACACACACTCTTGAGGCAATAGGCCTTCCTTCCCCTGGCTGCCGGCACTGGTTTTCCTCTGGCATCCAGGACCCAGGCCTTTAGTCCGGCCGCAGTAGCGAGGCTAGGCTTCTCCGCTCTGGTCGCAGCGAGGCTTGCCTCCTCCACTCCTGCCAGAGTGAGGCTTGGCTTCTCCACTACGGGTGCAGTGAAGAAGCCAAACCTCTTCAGTTGTCTTCAGTCTTCAGTCATCTTCAGTTTTCATTCTGCATCTGCATATGCAAATTAACTGCCATCTTTGTTGGGTTAATTTGCATACTCATCCTGGTTGGCTGGTGGGCGTAGTGGAGCAACACAATTTGCATGTTTCTCTTTTATTAGTGTACATCTAAACTAATAAAAGCGGAATAGTAAAATTAACCGTTTCTTTGGGACGCCTACCAGCCAATCAGAGCGACTGTATGCAAATTAGCGCAGCCAAGATGGCGGAGGCCCACCGCAAACTGGTCCCGCCTGAGGAGCAGGGTGGGAGGAGCAAGCAGGCCCCCATGCTGCAGCCTGGAAATAGACAAATCGAGGAGCCTCAGTGACCCAAAGTCGGTTCTAGGCCATGGTGGCAGCCGCAGGTTCGGGAGCTGGCTGCCCAGCTCCTGCCCCTACGGCTGAGGCCTGGGAAGAGACCATTGGCAGGAGAAGGACTTAGCTCCCTGCATGCCCGGCTCCTGGGTCTGATCAGCCCGGGCGCCGGTACTAAAAAACGGCCATCGGGTGCCCAGAGGGGCGTGTCCCGTCCACAGGGCGCTAAGTCCGGGCTAGGGCGGGTACTTAGGGCCCTGCATGCCCGGCTCCTGGGTCTGATCAGCCTGGGCGGCTGGTGCTAAAAGCGCCTTCCGGTGCCCAGAGGGGCATGTCCCATCGGCCAGCACAGTGTGCTAAGCAAGTGATGGGAGAGACAGCAATGGGGACCCTCAGGCAGCACCCAGCAGGGCCTGCTTGGAGGTCACCGCACAGACAAGTGGGGCTGCAGGCAGCACACAGCAGAGCCTGCTGGGTGATGGGAGAACAGGGAAGCAGGGTGACTAGAGAGCAGGTAATCGGACTGCAGGCAGCACCCAGCAAGGGCTGCTGCACCGCCATGGGGGAGCAAGGAATCTCTGGAAGGTCACTGTGGTGACCCCCTAGCAGACAAGCATGCTGCAGGCAGCACACAGCAGGGTCTGCTGGGCAGTGGTGGCCACCATGGGGGAGCAGGCAAGGGGGCCACTAGAAAACAGGCATTAGGACCAGCAGGCAGCACACAGCAGGGCCTGTTGAGCTGTGGCTGTGGCGAAGGGGGAGCAAATCAGGACCCACAGACAGCACCAGCAGGGCACCCTGCTGGGTGGTGGCAGTGGCAATTTGGGGAGCAAGCAAGCAGGGCGACCATGGAGCAAGCAATGGGGACCTACAGGCAACACCCAGCACGGACTGCTGAGTGGTGACTGCATCCACCAGAGAGCAGGTAAGTGGGGTGACCAGGGAGCAGGCAATCGACCTGCAGGCAGCACCCAGCACGGCCTGCTTGCCCATCCCCATGGTGTGGAGCAGAGAGGCCCGGCAGAGAGCAGAGAATCACATGAAGTAGACCAAAGCCATCAGTAGCATATCTCCTGAGGGCTCCCCAATTGGGGAGGGTGCAGATCGGGCCAAGGGAACTCCCCACCTGCCCTCCCCCTCCCCCATCTACCAGTGCACGAATTTCGTGCACCGGGCCCCTAGTACATATATATGTAGATATATGTATATGTGTATGTATATTATATATCTTATATGATAAAAGGTTAATATGCAAATAGACCATAACAGCAGAACAACTGGGAATGACTGGTCACTGTGACACACACTGACTACCAGGAGGCAGACGCTTAATGCAGGAGCTGTCCCCTGGTGGTCAGTGTGCTCCCACAGCGGGAGCTCTGCTCAGCCACAAGCCAGGCTGATGGCTGCCAGCACAGCGGTGGTGGTGGGAGCCTCTCCCGCCTCCTCAGCAGCGCTAAGGATCTCCGACTACAGCTTAGGCCTGCTCCCCCCTGGCAAGTGGACATCCCTGAGGGCTCCTAGGCTGCCAGAGGGATGTCTGACTGCCAGCTTAGGCCCGGTCCCCTTGGGGAGTGGGCCTAAGCCAGCAAATGAAAATCCCCTGAGGGGCCCCAGACTGTGAGAGGGCATAGGCTGGGTTGAGGGGCCCCCCTCTGGTTAGGGCACATATAAGAAGCAACCAATGAATGCATAAATTTCTCTCAAATCAATAAAAAAATATTCATAGAGGTCATTGAGTAGATGAGAGGTGTTTGGTTGTTGACTTATTTGGATAGGTAATTAATATATTCGTTATTTAATCTTAGCTAAAAATGTTTTTTAACTTGTAAAAATATCTTTCTTTCTTAGGTTGTTATGCAAAATGATAGTTATGATGCTCTTTATGGTAAGGTTCCTTTTCTCACCTTTAAAATTATTATATTGCAAAGCTTTTAATTTTTGAAAAACTTGTTATTTATTTAATTCTTCAGTGACATAATAATACTTGGGAAATGGTACATAGCTATATGAAATGTCATTTAATATGAAGTTTATTTGGATTTAATATTACAGATACCCATTTCACTGGTTGTGACTTTCAAGTTGAATTTAAATGTCCATTACATTTACTTTTAGTTTAGTTCATTGGTATATTTTCAAAAAGAAAAGGGGAAGCCAAACTTTGGTTAATACAATTATTAGTTACATCTGCTTTGATCCAAAACTTATTTAACATTACTGGTCAAAAGATTTAAGGTACTTAGTTTTTGAAGTGTAGGAGTCTTGATCTATTCTGTTGTCTCATTTTTCAGTCCATTGCTTAATTTTGTGATTATTCTTTTTTATTTTTTGTAGGAAGTTTAACAAACTCTTTGAATATAACTGAGTTTGAAGAATCTATGAAAGATTGTGAACAAGCTAGCTTCAATATGGATAATAACATAAAATTTTCTCTGTGGGTTTCTTTCTTTGAGATTTATAATGAGTATATTTATGACTTATTTGTTCCTGTGTCATCCAAGTTTCAGAAGAGAAAGATGCTTCGCCTTTCCCAAGATGTAAAGGGCTATTCTTTTATAAAAGGTATTAGAGGCCTGGTGCATGAAATTCGTGCAAGGGGGGGAGGGAGGGTGTTCGCGTCAGCCCAGCCTGCACCCTCTTCAATTTGGGACCACAGGCTCCTAACTGCTCACCTGCCTGCCTGCCTGATGCCTCTAACTGCCCCCCCTCCCTCCTGCTGGCCTGGTCACCCCCAAGTGCCCTCCTGCCAGCCTGGTCACTCCTAAATGCTCCCCCACCAGCCTGGTCGCCTCTTACTGGCCCCCTCTGCCAGCCTGGTCACCCTCAACTGCCCCCCCACCTCCCGTGGGCCTGGTCACCCCACACAGCCTGCTGCTCAGTCGTTGGTCAGCCCTCACCACTCACCGGCCTGGTTGCCCCATGCTGTTCGATCGTTTGGTCACCCCTCACTAACGCCCCTGCCGGCCTAGTCACCCCACGCAACCTGCTGTTTGGTAATTTGGTCGCTCCTCACTAACCCCCTGCCAGCCTGGTCACCCCACTCAGTCTGGTGCTCAGTCGTTTGGTTGCCCCTCACTAACTCCCCTGCCGGCCTGGTCGCCCCATGCAGCCTGCTTGTTCAGTTGTTTGGTTGTCCCTCACTAACCCCACTGCCGGCCTAGTCGTCCCACGCAGACTGTTCAGTTGTCCGTTCAGTTGCGATGGTCGCTTAGGCTTTTATTATTATAGATACTAATGGGTACTTTTTATTTAATTGTTCTGAAGTAGCTTTTTTAGGCTTTGTTATTAACTATATGAAAGCAAACTGGAAATTGAAAAATTTATTACCAATTATTAACATCAAGATAATAAGGGAAGTTTGTGCTCTGCAAATATGTTTTGATATGCTAATTAAACCTGAATACAGAGGAATTTATTTTATTTTATTTTATTTTTTTAAAATATATTTTATTGATTTTTTACAGAGAGGAAGGGAGAGGGATAGAGAGTTAGAAACATCAATGAGAGAGAAACATTGATCAGCTGCCTCCTGCACACCCCCTACTGGGGATGTGCCCGAAACCAAGGTACATGCCCTTGACCGGAATTGAACCCGGGACATTTCAGTCCACAGGCCGACGCTCTATCCACTGAGCCAAACCAGTTAGGGCCAAAGGGATTTATTTTAGTAAAAGGGATTTATTTATTTTATTTATTTAGGGATTTATTTTAGTTTATTTGAGTATCATTGATTGAATTTTGAAAAAATGGGAAAAGCTATTGATATTCACATTATTCTGTTGCTTTGTAATAGTGTCCAAACTTTGGGGGTTCGGAAATGTTTTTGTTCTTCTATAGTGATAGCTTTCCTACCTTTTAAACCACTAGTCATAGTAGAAGATGCATACATATTAATAATACATGTATACGGTATATATTTACAACTCTGAAGTTTTATTATACTTACCCTTACTACAAGGAATGCACTTTGATGTTTTCTATATTCTACTTCCATTTTTATAAAATGCTAGTTATGACTATATATAAATTTGATTTTATGATTCATTAATGAGTTGTAACGCAGCTAGGTAGTCTTGTAGGTTTAGTATGTACTGAGTTTTGTTTTTCTTTTTTCTTTTCCCTGGATGTTTGGTTCTAAGGAATCTTACCTGTTTTATTGATTTTTTTAAATGTTTATTGTTTATATATATTTTTATTGATTTCAGAGAGGAAGGGAGAAGGGAGAGAGAGATAGAAATACATGATGAGAGAGAATCATTGATTAGCTGCCTCCTGCAAGCCCTTCACTGGGGATTGAGCCAGCAACGGGACATGAGCCCTCACTGGGAATCAAACTGTGACCCCCTGGCTTCCAGGTTAATGCTCAACCACTGAGCCAGGCTGGCCTGACTCTAACTCGTTTCTTAATTTGCCCTTTGGGTGATTTTGTAAAATAAAATTTACTTTGCGTATTTGTCTAACTTAAATACTGGAAAGTTATTTAAATGTCCTTTCTTTATATACCTCTTTTGTAATGGAATATGGAATTGCTGAGTTGACTCCACCTAGGGCATGTTATTTAAAAGAAAGATTTTAGCCCTGACCAGTTTGGCTCAGTGGATAGAGTGTTGGCCTGGGACTGAAAGGTCCCAGGTTTGATTCCGGTCGGGGGCATGTGCCTTGGTTGGGGGCATATCCTCATTGGGGGGTGTGCAGGAGGCGGCTGATAGATGTTTCTCTCTCATCGATGTTTCTCATCAATGTTTCTCACTGTCTGTCCCTCTCCCGTCCTCTCTGTAAAAAAAATCAATAAAATATACTAAGAAAGAAAGATTTTATTATATGTCTTTGAGCAAAGAGATTACAAATCTTCAATGAGATTACATTGTACAACAAATAATGGGTTTTTATTAATTGACTAGAGGCCCAGTGCATGAAATTCATGCATGGGTAGGGTCCCTAGGCCTTGCCAGGATCAGGGCCTATCGGGGCCTTACTTCATTCCGTATTGCCCCCTGGTGGTCAGCACATGTTATAGTGAGCAATTGGTCTCCCATTCGAACGTCCAAAGGGACAATTTGCATATTAGGCTTTTACATATATAGATATAGATATGTGTCCTATTTATTTTTTAAAGATCTACAATGGATTCAAGTCTCTGATTCCAAAGAAGCATATAGACTTTTAAAACTAGGAATAAAACACCAGAGTGTTGCCTTCACAAAAATGAACAATGCTTCTAGTAGGAGGTAAGAAGTAATCTTATGGTATAAGCCTGAGGGCACCTAGTTTATTCTGTGCTAATGTAAATGCAACTAACAATTTTTAAGTGGGCAGTAAGTTTTTTGATATGTTAAGTGAGTTCATAGACATAAAAACTGTAAACTAGGTGTTAAACACATAAGATTATCAGGACTATTTCTTATTTTGACAAAGTATTTATTATATTTTTATATTTTCTTTATATGATTAAGTTTAATATGTGAAGAGTTGTCTATAATGGAGGACTTTGTGTCTTTTCCAGTTAATCCATGAACACATACTGTTAAGAGGGAATCTCAAGGCATTAAAATATGATATTTTGATCCAAGGAATTGGTGGGCAAAAGACAAAAGGAAATACTTTTAAGTAATGAGACATTTAAAACATGTCTTAAGTGTAAAAGATCCTTAACCATTTCTAGATATGCCTGTATTTAGGCCAAATATTATGCTTTGCTTTAAGTATACATTTAAAGAAGATTAGCTGTATGTAATTCTACTTTAATAATATGATCTTTGTAAGCAAATTGAGACTTTATTATAAATGATGATTACATTTGTAGAAATTGGAATGTTAGGAGCAGGTTCAAGGGATTTGGAGCTAAATGGAAGGGAAGGTATTTGGTTTTAGACACAGGTATATAAGTGGCAGTAGAACACTGGATTAAAATACCTGACAGATAGGTGGGAAATGCAATGCTATAGGTATGGCTAGTATTAGGGTATAAGTAGATGTTGATTTACATGCTTGTGTCTCCTATTCAGAATGCAGCAATTCAAATGGAACATAACATTTGACCTTTGTATCTTTTAGTCACAGCATATTCACTATTAGAATATTGCAGATCGAAGATTCTGAAACACCTCGTGTATTGCGAGTCAGTGAGTAAGTTGAGCATTTTTGAAATTGTAATTATATATATACTAGAGGCCTAGTGCATGATTAAATCATGCATATGTAGGGTCCCCTAGGCCTAGCCTTCCATCAGGGCCATGTCGCCGTCTTGCATGCTCTGCAATGCTCCAGGGATGCTGACAGCACACCGCGACACTTTACGCAATCCCGGACAGGGAGAGGGGGTATGAGGGGATTGGGGAGGGCCTGAGAGTTGCTCCAGCACCTCCTGGTGACCGGTTGTTTGGTCCTTATGGTGTCACAACCAGAGGCCTTTTATGATATAGACTATGAGCCCAGTGCACGAAATTCATACACTGGGTAGCGGGGGTCCCTCAGCCCAGCCTACCCCCTCTTACAGACTGGGAGCCCTCAGGGGGTGTCCTACTGACGGCTTATGCCCACTCCCCACTGGCAGCGGGCCTAAGACACAGTCTGGCCTCCCTCTGCAGGAGGTGACGAGGCTCATCAGGGGAAGGCGCTAGCCCCATCATCCTGCTGCTGCAGCCACTGCCAGTCACTGTAGCCACCAAGGTGTTTTCATCAACATGGACTCCAGTCCCTTCTCTTTTTTTTTTATTTTATTTTATTTTATTTTATTTTTTTAAATTTATTTTTATTGTTCAGATTATTACAGTTGTTCCTCTTTTTTCCCCCATAGCTCCCCTCCTCCCAATTCCCACCCCAACCTCTGACCTTGCCCCCCCCATTGTCCTCATCCATAGGTGTACAATTATTGTCCAGTCTCTTCACGCATCCCCAACACCCTTAACCCC
>PVJC01054828.1:0-10382 GCA_004026665.1 Murina feae | reverse complement strand
GAGCCCCCTCCCCCTCCCATGCCGCAGTGGCTGGGGTGAGGTCCTGGAACAAGGGTACTGGCTTCAGGATCCCCAGCCCTCGGTCACAGAGGAGCCAGCCAAGGCCCCGAGAGCCGCGTGGCCATGTGGGCAGAGAGGGACTCAATCGCAGGTGCCCGCTGCCCATCCAGGTCCAGACCCGGCTCTATGCCCCTCCGTCCCCTGCCCAGCCCCCATGTGGTCTGATGGAGTAGGAGCACAGCTGGGGGAGGGAATACCCTTCCTGAGCCGGGTGGAGGCAGGGGCCCCCTCCAACCCCCAGTCCTGGCTGCCAAGCACAGGCGTTCAATCCTTCAGGTCACTGAGTCATTCAACAAACACTCACAGGCTCTTCCTGCCCATCTCAGAGCAGAGGCACCTCCTCAGGCCACCAGGCACCCCCAGGTCTCCGGGACTACCTCAGGTATCCATTCATTCGTTCATTTATTCATTCAACAATCGATGAGGTCCTACTATGCACCAGTCGCATGCCAGGGTCTCCTCTCCTCCTGACACCCCTCCCTTCCTTCCTCCCTCCCTCCGTCAGCTCCCCACTTCCCCACTTAACCCCGTGGCCCCTGTGCCCTGGCAAAGAGGACAAACCCTGGGGGTGCTGGGGCATCAAGGAGCCCAGAGGCGCACACACGCCCCGCGGTTACCTGGTGTGGCCAGGGCAGCCGGCAGCCGCTCTCCAGCGGAGGCCCAGGAGGCACTGGCGCCGGCCCTGGGGGCTGCCAGCCCCTGCCCGCGCCCCCCCCCCCCCAGCCTGTGGCCTCCACCCAGCCAGGCGCATGGAAAACCCAGCCCAGCTCAGCTGACTTCCTCTTGTGTCATGGAAAGTGAGGTGATGAGGGCAGGAAACCCCCGCCAGGGGTCTGGGGTCTGAGTGGGGGCCGGGGCCTGAAGCCTGGAGGGAGGAGAGGGGGGTAACTGATGGGGCGTGGGCTACAGGGAGGGAGGGGCTCGCGGAGGCAGAGGAGGGAGTCTGGGGGGCGGCTGGAGGGGGGAGGCTTGGGAGGGCCAGCGCCCCTTCCATGGGGATGGGCAGGGGCCAGCCCGAGGCCCGCAGCCTGAGGCCGGGACACAGCTGCCTAGCCCTGAGCTGCCTTCAGTTTTCCAGGAACAAACAAGTGGAAGAGACTGGAACCCGTGGCCTCGAGGGAGACTCAGCTCAAACAAGAAGCAGAGCCTCTTCGCCTTTGGTAGGAGGAGGAAGACGGGCGGTGCCCGGGGCTGTGAATGGAGAGACGGGGTTCAGACTCCGCAGGCCGAGGGGGGTCCCTGCTGAGCCTCTGTTTCCTCATTTGTGACGTGGAAAACCCCACCCCCTTCTCACGGACGCTGGGAAGCTGGAGGAGGCCTCCCTGGCTCTCCCGGAGCTCAGGGCAGCCCTTGTCCCGTTCAGGCTGCAGCGATGGAGCCGTCAGCTGGGCCCTCACCGCGCAGCTGGAGGCCGTGGCGCTCTGTGCCCGGCTTGGCCCGGGACAAAGATGCGCTGCTGAGTGAAGGAGCAGATGCATGGAATGCTGATTCCCGCGTCCCGCGACGGAGGACGGCGTGAGGGGGGGCGCTGGGAGGGGGGCTGGCTCCAGGCCGCAGCAGTGCCACCTCCAAACCCTGCAAGGGTGCCTGTGGCCCCCAATCACACCTCTCCCCTGAGCCCAAGGCCTCAGTTCTCCCCTCCGAGGACCTGGTTCAAGCGCCTGACCCCCCAGGCCGCCCAGCCCTGGCACCTCGGGCAGGAAGCTGGCAGGAGCCAGGCCGCCATGCAACTGGGACAGGTGGTTTCACCGGGAGGAAGTTGACAGTTCAACTTCAAACACGGGCGGCGGGGCCGCTGCCTCTCGGTACCACCCTGCCCACGCGGCCGCCCGCCCCGCCCTCCTCCCGACAGGGAGACACGGCGAGGGCCTCACCCACCCTGAGCTTCTGCGGAGGCAGGAGGAGCAGTGCCCATGGAGTCACAGCCGCAGCCACTGGCCGCCCTCTGCCTGCTGGGGGTGCTGGGTGAGTACCCCGGGGGCGCCGCCAGGGTCCCTGGACTTGGGGTGCAGGGAGCAGATGCGAGTACACCCCTGGGTCTGACTCGAAGGCCTGTGCGCACCTCTCTGGAGAATCACGCAGGGCAGGGCCCCCAGGATCCCTGTCTGAGCACTCCCCCCAGGGCCCCACTCTGCTCTCTCCTGGCAAGAGGGGGACCCTCCAGGAGGGGCCCATGCTAATCGGCTCTCAGCATGGAAACCAAGCCTCAGCCTCCCCCCCACCCCCCGCCACCATGTGAGCTTCCCTCACAGCCTCTCTGCCCTGCACAGTCCTGGTCGGACGCATCGGGGACATCACCACCCGCCTGTCCGCCTGTCCGCCTGTCCAAGCTGTTATGATGCTGCCGCCACAGCCCTGGGCCTCGCCCGTGACTTAGGACCTTGGGGGCATGCAGATGCCCTGGCCTGGTTGGGGGGACAGCGACATGGCTTCCCACGGCTGCTCCCCTGTGCCACTGCCCTTAGCCTAACCTGCCTGGGGCTCACCCGCTGGGATGGGTTGGGGGGGCCCTGACCACTGCGTGGAGGGGCAGGCCCAGCCCCCAGGCCTCCAGGAGAGCTGGTCGGAGGGCAGTTCCCTCTGGGGCAGTCCTGGGGCCCAGCCAGGCCCACCGGCCAGGCCGGAAGCTCAGCCTGGGTCCCCTCCCGGTGCGAGAGGAGCTTCTGAACCCACTGTGGAGACAGCCGGACCTCCCGTTTGCAGGGGGGCTGGAAGCTGGGGCTCGCTGGCTCCGACCACCGCCCTGCGGCTGGGCCAGCACCGGCTTCTAAGTGTGAGCACGTGCACCCAGGGTGGGTCCCCGAGGCTCTCCGGCAGCGTCTTCCGTCTGTTCAGGCAGCGGGTGAGCTTCTCAGGAGCTGGAAGCAGCGGTGGGGAGAGGGGGTGCGAGCTGGAGGGAGGGACGTCTCAGGAGACGGTGCTGCTGGGAGAAGCTGTGAGCAGGTGTGAGCAGGTGTGTTAATGCGTGTAAGTCGGTGTGTGTGTGTGTGTGTGTGTGTGTGTTCATGGGCCAGACGTGCCTCCAAACATCGTCTAACCATCCCCTGAGCATGACGAGGCATGTGTGCACGCACATTCCCGTGGCTGCTCTGCATGGAACCGCAAGAGACAGACCCTCGGTCCCGGCGGAGGTGTGGAGGCGGCCCTTCTGCCTCCCGGGACCTTCTGAGGAGCTGCTGCGGCCTCCTGGGCCCTGAGGAGCCCTAGAACCAGGCCATCCACCCCCCACCTGCCCTTACCTGTGGCCTCTGACCCTGCCGAGCAGGGGGCATGGGGTGGGGGGTCCTGCTTCCTGGGCCTCCCTCCCACCTGATCCCATTGTGGGGGGAGGTCCTGGCAGGACCACACACAGCCACGGCCCGAGGAGCCCACGGTTAGGAGGACTGGAGGCAACGCCTTCACCCCGAGTACGACGGGAACCATCTGGGACCCCAGAGCATGTGGTTCCCAGGTGCGTGTGTGGGCACACATGTGCATATGTGTGCACACGTGTGCAAGTGTGTGTGTGTTTGTGCTGGCGGATAATAAACATTCCCGTTGCTCATTCCCACAGCTTAGAAAATACCTTTAAAGCCATTTTCCTCTGTAAGCTCTCAATAGACTCCGAATAGGCCAGCCCATTGTCCCCATTTCGCAGAGGAGAAGACTGAGGTCCAGAAAAGTCAGGGCAAAGCAGCGAGTGAGCAGCAGAGCCGACAAGCCGACCCGGCCCATCACTGCTGCTCTGAGGGAAGCCCCTCGGGACCCTTAGCCGAGAGCAGGGCCCACAGAGCCGCTCCCATGAGGAGGAAAATGGCTGCGGACACAACCGTAAACCAGTGGGTTTGCAGCCACCAACGTCTGCGGCGCCAGGTCCAGGGCTGGAGCCGCGGGCAGCAGCACAGGCACCGGGAGCCACGCCGGGAAGAGCTGCCGCCACAGCCCTGGGCCTCGCCCGTGACTTAGGACCCTGGGGGCATGCAGATGCCCTGGCCTGGTTGGGGGGACGGCGACATGGCTTCCCACGGCTGCTCCCCTCTACCACTGCCCTTAGCCTAACCTTCCTGGGGCTCACCCGCTGGGATGGGTTGGGGGGGGGCCCTGACCACTGCGTGGAGGGGTAGGCCCAGCCCCCAGGCCTCCAGAAGCCAGCACCGGGCGGAAGGGCCTGCAGTGCCAGCTGGGGGGCCGCGGGCCTGTCCGTCAGCGTCAGTTCTCCCTGCAGGTGGGAATGTAGCAGCGGGTTTGCCGGGACTGAATGAACAGGGGCGTAGCGTGTGAGGAAGAATGGTGCCTGAGGGAGAGGAAGTGCTCGAGAAGCTCCAACAGTAATAATAACTGCCATTGTTATTATTATCACTTTCAGAGTCAGCGAGAAACGGGCGAGTGGGACTCGGGGGAAGGGGCCTTGTCCGAAGCTGGCCTGGCCATCACCCTCCTAACCCACCCTCCTGCACAGGCTGCTCATGCATGTGCTCACCTGCACGTGTTTACTGAGCACCTACTATGTGCCCAGCTCTGTGCGAAGCAGAACAGGACAGGATCCCTCCCCTCGTGGGCCTGGTGCCATGCCCAGGCTGACAGAGGAGACCCGTTAAAGACACAAGTAAACGAGCCCCGAAATACAGATATCATGACAAGTGCAGCCAAGGAGACAGCGGGGAAAGTGGCCGAGTTCACCGGGGCAGCCCCAGCCCACAGGGCGGGGCAGCCCCGTCGAGGTGGGTGCGGGGCTTCAGCTGCGGGCAGGCCGCCCGGCCTGCTGTCCGGCCGCAGAGCAGAGGCCCTGCTGGCACTGGCACAGGGGGTCGGCCCCAGCGAGGAGCTGAGGGACCAGGGAGTGCTCAGAGGGGTTTTCTCCATTGGGAGGGACTGGCAACACGGATTGAACACCTACTGTGTGTGTGTGCATACATGTGGGTGCATGTGCACGTGCTGTGTGTATCTGTGCTGTGTGTTCGGTGTGTGATGTGCACATTGCTGAAGGCCTGTGGCGCTTGGAGCGGCACGGGGCCCAGATCTGGGTCTGATTTCGGCGTGGCCACTCCCAGCTGGCAGGAGCAGCTGCCTCGGCTGCTCGGCTGACCGTGGGGACACCGCGGCCTGCCTCAGGGGGCTCTGCCGTCGTCACACTCACGTCCGCCAGGCACTCAGACAAGTGTGGGCTGAGCACCCACTATGCGCCAGGCCCCGTTCAATGCCTGGTGGACCCGACGCTGCAGTCGGGTGTGATGGGGCACAGACCCGAGGCAAAGAGGCCTATGACTGGCGGGGTGTGCGGCGGGAGGTCCTGAGCGGCGTGGGTCGTGGGGCTGGGAGTGCGGGGGGCCATGCTGTGCCCGGGTGGGGCCTCAGGAGAAGATGTTTGAGGAAGCGGTCAGGGAGGGCGAACGTGCGGAGGCGCGGGCCAGCCTGAGGGGCCCCTGGCAGAGGGGCCGTGAGCACCAGGCCGAGGGGCCTCTGAGCGGGGTGGCGGGAGAGTGTGCTGAGCACTCGCCTCTCGGGGACACAGCCCTTGGCGTACCCCACTAGCCAGGTCTGGCGGGAACTCACACTCAGAGGGACTGAGGCCTCAGGCCCCGCAGCCGATGCGTCAGGAGGACTGGGGTCTGCATTTTGAATGGCAGCTGCGGGTGTGGCCACTTCCTCTGTCACCATCGTCCCCATGTACCCTCTCGGGCTGGCCTCCAGGCCTCCCACAGGCACCCAGCACCCCCTTCGCTCTGGGGGCACAGCTAGGCGAGATGTGGTGGGAGTCTTCGCTCTTCCCAGCCTCAGTTCCCCTACCTGCACACCCGGGCGAGCAGGCTCAGGGGTGTCCCCGTGGTAGGTGCCCATGGGGCCCTGTCAATGATGGTGATGGTGATGGCTCTTCTGCCTTGACTCTGCCATGAGCTGTGTGACCTCAGGCAAGTCACTCAGCCTCTCTGAACCTTGGTTTCCTGATCTTCAAACAGGGGTGAGCCTGGTCCCTCCTGCACAGGATTGTGGGTGGGAAAAAGGAGCCCTTGTGTGACCGAGCCTCGGGATGTGTGAAGCTCTGAACAGAAAGGGGGACAGTGAGGACATCTGTGTGGCATGAGGCTCATGCGCATTCTGTTAGCCGCCGGGAGAGAGCAGGGAGCCAGACGGCGAAGGCCGCTCTGCCCCCGGCCGCTGGCACAGGCCCCGGGGAGCGAGGCGGGAGGCCCGACGCTCTGCCCCCTCCGAGGGCCCCGGTCCTCACGCTCCCCTGGCAGGACCCCCCTGTGATCCTCTGCCTGTTTCACACATAAAAAAGCTCCTAATCCTATACCAACCCCTTCATCGGGGCTCAGCTGGAGACACAGGACCAGGGCCCCCCGACCTGCAGGTTGCACGCGGCTCCCACCTGGGGTCCACCCGGGAAGACAGGGTCCTGACCTTCCAGGGGACCGGCTGTTCCTCAGAGGCGGGAGACGGCAGACCCAGGACACCCCTCAGGCCGCCAGGCGGGTGGGGTTCGCTGGAAATCAAGAGGTTCCTGGACAAGGAGGGGGATCATTGTTGTTTTGTTTTGTTTTGTTTTTAAATATATTTTTATTGATTTCAGAGAGGAAAGGAGAGGCAGAGAGAGAGAGAAACATTAACGATGAGAGAGGATCACCGATTGGCTGCCTCCTGCAAACCCACACTGGGGATCGAGCCCGCCACCTTGACCAGAATCGAACCTGGGACCCTTCGGTCCACAGGCTGACACTCTAGCCATTGAGCCACACCAGCCAGGGCGAGGGAATCACTGAGTGTGGGGAGATGAACCCTCTGACTTCAGTCCACACGACACCAGGCGACCAGTGTCCTTTCTGGGGGACAGCGGTGCCAGTCCCCCGGTCCAAGGCTGCCAGGGTTTCCGTGATGAGCTCTCGCCCGCCCAGGCAGCCGGCCAGGTGCTCGGGACTGTGGGCCCGGCTCCCTCGCCAGCGGGATGCGCACCTCAGGCAGGTCCCTGTCCCTCGGGGTTTGAGCCTCGCTGTCCCCTCTCGAGCCAGGAGCCCAAGAGAGAAAGTGCTGCCCCCGTGTCCTGCCCGGGGACACTAGGCAGGAGCAACCCCTCTGGACTCCCTTGAGAGCTCATCCTGGTTCCCTAGGACTCTGGAGGCTAAACTGTTTTGTTTGTTTTTTTTAATATATTTTATTGATTTTTCACAGAGAGGAAGGGAGAGGGACAGAGAGTTAGAAACATCGATGGGAGAGAAACATGGATCAGCTGCCTCCTGCACACGCCGCACTGGGGATGTGCCCGCAGCCAAGGTACATGCCCTTGACCGGAATCGAACCCGGGACCCTTCAGTCTGCAGGCCGACGCTCTATCCGCTGAGCCACACCGGTCAGGACGTTTTGATTGGAAGCAACACACTGGACATTTTTGCTTTGCAACCTCAGGCACAAAAGCGGTCCTCACCCTCACGCGCGCAAGTGCATTCTGACGGCCTCAATTCCAGCCCATCTGATTTTTAAAGAAATCGATGTCTGCGACACGCTCATCGCAGCACGGGGAGAGCCCGGGGCCTCGGCCGTGCTGGTGACCGCAGTGACCGGCAGTGACCGGCGTGCACATTCACGGGCCTGTGCACTGCGGGAAAGTAACTGCACTGCACGGCCGTTTACAGAGTTTTAGGACGAGAAAGGAAGTGATGGTTGCAACCACTGAACAGGTTTCATGGCCCCGAGGGTCCCGCAGGCCACAGGCAAAGCCTTGTGCCTGGGCCACTGCTCAGGCGGTGGCCACGGGGCGGGAGGGAGCTCCCCTTCCTGACCTCGCTCTCTCCTTCCTGCAGTCGCCGCCTGCCTCGGAGCGTCCCCCTGGGAGGAGCCAGGTAAGGAAGAGCCGCTGGGGCCTGGGCGGCGGGTGAGGGGAGCAGGGCTGGGAGTCTATCCGACTGTCGGGGGTCCCGCCAATTAAGAAATCAGCACCTCCACCAGGGTGAACACCCCCCCCCCAGAGAATGAGAGAGGGGGGGTCCTCATACACAAGCACACACGCACACACACACGTAACATGCCCACCTGCACATGGACGCCCTCCACGGCTATAAGGCAGCACACACACTCATTCTCAGGATAATTATTACCGTGACTCACCCGCATGGAAAACACCCCTAAACGCACCTTGCAGATCCCCGTCTCCCGCCCAGGCCTCCCGGTGCCTCCCGCTCTGAGACATTTGCAGCTGCGGCTGCAGGGCCCGGCCACACCAGCCCGCACAGCAGGCCGACTGGCCTGCCTCTGGTTCTGGAGGCTGGAGTTTCCCACAGGGGAGGCAACCGCACCCCACCTGCTGGAGACAGACCGTGTGACCGGGCCCAGCAAAGGCCCTGAGAAGGCCTGCAGCTAAGAACCAGCTTAAACTATTTTTTTTTTAACTCACCAGCTGCCAGACTTGTGTCCGTCAGGCCTCCCTCTTGCACATATCCTGAGTGACATCATGCTGAGTGCGCTTTGGAAGGAATGTGGCCGAAGGGAGCCACCGTGGGAACGCGGGGGGGAGGGGGGGAGAGGAGAGGGGGCACAGCAGCCTTGGTGGGCCCTGGACTTGGCCCTGGAAGCACGCAATGGCCTCCCAGCTCCAACCGCCAGCAAGTCGCTTGGCCTCTCTGAGCCTCAGTTTCCCCATCTGTAAAAGGGGGAGAAAATCCCTTCCCCGGTCCGGCTTCGGTGGCCCAGCGCACGGTGCCGTGCCGACATCCAGTGTGGGACGCGCCCCCTGTGCCTCTAACGAGCCACGTGGCCTGGGCCAGCCCAGCCCGGTGCTCTGGGGCCCAGGGGCCCTCATCTGTGGGCAGAAAAAGGCAGCCCGACCAGCACCTCCAGGCCGGGGGCACCTCCGGGTCTCAGGCTCACCGGACGACCTCTGCATGTGGAAGGAAACCTCTTGAACAGGTGATGCCGCCGCGGGGCCCACACCCTCGTGGGAGAGATGGCCAGGGAAGACCCTCCGTCCGTCTCTGACCCGCCCGCCCGCTCTCCCCACCCTCACACCGAGCAGGCCCCACGC
Source organism: Murina feae (assembly GCA_004026665.1). NCBI lineage: Eukaryota > Metazoa > Chordata > Mammalia > Chiroptera > Vespertilionidae > Murina > Murina feae. Next base: position 1,330 of record PVJC01054828.1, on the reverse strand, counting down.
GCACTCCTTCCTCGCAAAGCTTTCCCGGGTCCGTTACGCACAGGCAAGCACCTGTCCTCACGGTCCTCTCGGCGCTTCCGGAAATCACACAAGCGTGTCCCCACCTATGACCCGGCAGCTCCACGTCCAGCCGTTCCCCGGGAGAAAGGGGGACAAGATGGGCACAGGAGGCTCACAACAGCCCAAACCTGCAAGCAGCCCAAACGGCGAAGGGAACACAAGCTGTGCCCTCGCCACACGGTGCCCAGTGCCATGCCAAGGCTGAGCCAGCCGCACGCAGCAGCACCTCAGACGCCGCGTGAGGAAGCAGGCGGGACAGGCCAGGCACACACACAAGCCCATGACCCCACATGTGACATTTCAGAAGCGGCCAGGCTGACAGTGACAGAAAGCCGATCGGTGGTTGCCGGGGCTGGACCTGGAAAATACTCTGTTTCTAGAGCAGGTGGTGACGGAACAAGTGCCTTTCCAATGAGTGGGTCTCACTGTGTGTAAACCGCACCTCAATAAAATTTATTTAAAAGCGAAAGAGAGAAAGAGAAACGGGCGGCCGGCCTCTCTCGTGTCCGTGGAGACAGGCGTCCCAGAGCGGGAGGTTCCGCTGGCCTCGCCTGGCTGCCCTGGACCCTGCCCACTGGCCCAAGTCACCCTCGGCTCAGAGGTCTGCGTCCCACCCTCCCAGACCTGGCTTCAGGGGTCGCCTGGGCCGGGAGCAGCCCCAGCCTGAGTTCTGGGGATCCCCTGCAGTGCCCCAAAGGACACGCTCCCAGGAGCCCAGGCAGCAGGGTATGAGGGGCCCTTCCCAGCCTGACCCGCCCCCATCTCTTCCACCCCTAGGGTTCCAGGTGATCCTCATGGGCTCCAGCTCGAGGTGCCAGGGCCAGATAGAGGTCTTCGTTGGTGGCAGGTGGCACACAGTGGACAGCCGGAGCTGGGGCTGGAGCCCAGACCGCCTGGGGGACCCCAGTGTGGTCTCCTGGCTCTGCCAGCGTCTGAACTGCAGGGAAGCCTTGCTCCTGGCCCCGGTCCCTTACTTCAGCAGCCCCCGGAACCACATCACCTGCCACGGAGAACCCGGGTCCTTCTCCCACTGCAACGCCAGCCAGGCCCGCCAGAGGGAGCCCCTGAGCCTGGTCTGCTTAGGTGGGTTCACTTGGCGCGGGCACCGCCCTGCGGATGCTCCCCGGGGGCTGTGATCTGGGGCCCCAACAGGCGGGTGGAAGGGGGTCCAGTGGGGAACTGGAAGGGGAAGGCGAGGGATTCGGGCTCCTGTCCAGTAGGATGGAAAAGGTTGAGGACCTGCTAGCTTCATTGTCTCCGCCTAACCTCC
>PVJC01054827.1:0-10378 GCA_004026665.1 Murina feae | reverse complement strand
CGCCTCTTACCCGCTTCCTGGTGCCCCGCAAAGGGCCTGGGAAGCCCACCAAGCAGCCCACCGACCCTGCCGCCTCTTACCTGCTTCCTGGTACCCCGCAAAGGGCCTGGGAAGCCCACCAAGCAGGCCACCAGCCCCTTGCTGCCTCTTACCTGCTTCCCGGTGCCCTCCAACCCTGCTGCCTCTTTCCCACTCACGGGTCCTGGGTCCTGCGCTGTCCCGCCCTGCAGCCGCTCTGTGCACTGGGAGGTCCCTCAGCCCGGCCTGTGCCCTCTCGCAGTCTGGGACCCCTCGGGGGATGCCCACCTGCTGGCGTGCCTGACCAGCCTGGGTAAGGGGCTTTAAGGCTGCCCACAGCTCCCATTGACCCAACGTCCCAGCAAGGCTGGCTGGACACAGATTTCTGGGGTTTTTCTCCTATAATTGATACACTGTTCCTTTAAGCCGGCCTACACATGTAACAAAGCCTCTCTCTTCCTCACCTCGCAGAGTCTATACTGCAACAATGTTATAGTTTTAGACTCAGGCTAGGTCTGCTGTTCCCTTCAGCTCCCGAGGAGTCTATGATTGATACATTATTGAAACATGTTTCGGAGCCTGCCGGCCAAGGGCCGAAAACAGTTTCCCTCTTGCTCCTGCTGCAACTGACGCTGCCTAAGCGTTTACTCAGGTCCGTGAGTGGCGGCCGCCATGTTGGCTGGGCTAATTTGCATACAGCCACTCTGATTGGTTGGTGGGCGTGGCTTACCCTGTCTCGGAGAAACGGTTAATTTTAATATTTCGCTTTTATTAGTTTAGATGTCTTCCCAATTTTACTTGTATAGTTTATTTTAGTAATATAGATGTAGAAATTTGTAGTTGTATTTATTAACTTTCACTTCTTGTTGTTATTGGCTCATCATTTAAGATCTATCTCAGCTCTGGCATCCAAATACCATTAGTGAAGTGCTGGAGTAAAGGTAGGAATTTTTGGCCAACTGAATAATCACTCAGGGTCAACAAGGAAAAGTTTATTCTGTGTAAGTTATCCTCCTATATAATAAGAGAGGAATATGCTAATTAGCCATTGCACCCTGAGGTGTAACAACCAAGCACATTACTGATCAGATCATGGATCAGCTGGACGGTGGGCTAGTGAGGGGGCAGGGCAGCAAGCTATGAGGGGGAGGGAGAAAAGGTAGGGGGAGCTGCAGGAGGGCGGGCAGCAGGCAGAGAGCTGCAGGAGGGTGGCACCGAGCTACTGGTGCATGGATTCATGTGCAGAGCTACTAGTGAAGAGACAAAATGTTTTAAAAAGATTTAATAAAAGAAACCAAAACATTTAAAATTTTGTTAATAAAGTAAAATTTATATATGCAAAACAACTTGGTGCACCAAAATCTGTACGCTGCATTATAGCATACTTTCTTTGAAAGGAATCCTGAGGTATTTTAGGGTTGTGATTTGCAGGTATATAGCTTTTGGTTTCAGGATGGCTGCAATGGTGTTACCAGCCTTTGCTCTGGTATTTCAATTTTATAGACATGAAGAGGGGTCTGAGAATTTGTACTAAAACCAGAACTCTCCAAGTGATTTAGATGCATAGCCAAGTTTGGTAACCACTGGCTTAGACCATCTCTATCACTATGTGACTGAGATTAATGCAATTCATAAAATATTTTCAGTTTTTGCTCCTTTCTGATCACATGGTACAGATTGCCATCCCTGGCCTTTTTGTGGCTCTGGCCAGTAAGCTATGAGCAGAAATGAACTGTGCCACTTTAAACCAGGAACATTTCATCGGTGATACTAGATCCTTAGGGCTCTCTCTCTTTGCTTCTGGCATGGGGATCAGAAACATTACCTCTCAGAACTCTGAAGGCACTTCGCTCCCCTCCTCATTTTCTTTTAGAATCTAGTGTTGAGGATCTAATGACATTTTGATAATTTTATTCTTTTGAATATGACCATGTATGGAACTTTGATCTATCCTTGATGTTCTGAAATTTCATAATGATGAACTGTATAGTATTTAAAAATTCATTGTGCTACATACTCTCTGGTAAATTTATATCCAGTAATGTAAATTTTTCTTATATTCTTTCTTTGATAATTTCCTTCTCATCATTTTCTTTTTGGTGAACATCTATTCATTGTGAACTGACCCTCTGTTTCTTATTGTTTTAGTCTTTATTTCCAACTCATTCTCTTTTGGTCCCACTTTTACTTTTGGAGATTTTCTTCTTTTGACACTTCAATGAAAATTTCCACTTGGTTATAACATTAACTTTCAGTACTTCTTTTTTATTCTCTCATGCTTCCTTTTTAAGAGCATTTGAGTTTTGCTTTATGAATGTGATGGATTTTCTTATTGTTTTGAAAATGATTTTAAAAGCATTTGTTTTATTTTCCTATATTGCTATGTTTTCTCTAGTCTTCTTTTCCCCTTTGTTTGCTTTTCTTTCATGTTGGAAATTTCCCTTAAGTGTTTTTGATTGTTCATTTTTACTTAAAAAGGAGGCAATGAAATACTGACCAGAAGTGTGTTTGTGAAGGATTTTTCAACTGATATGTTTCATTTGGATAGTGACCTCCAGATACCAGAGTGTTGAAGTATTCTGTGAGGGGACCTTCAGTTCCCTATAAAATAATACTACAGGCTAGCTCAGTGGTTGAGTATGGACCCATGAACCAGGAGATCGTGGTTAGATTCCTGTTCAGGACACAGGCCTGGGTTGCGGGCTGGATCCCCCTAGTAGGGGGCATACAGAAAGCAGCCGATTAATGATTCTCTTATCATTGATGTTTCTAGCTCTCTCTTCCTCTCCCTTCCTCTCTCTGAAACAATAAAAAACATGTATGAAAAAAAGAATACTGCAGTCTCATTCTCTTCAGAGTGTGTGTGTATACATACACTAGTCTGTAGGTATTCTAGGAGTGGATGGGAAAGAGGGCTTTCATTATCTGCCTTTCTCTCCCACCCTGTTTTTTTTTCTGTCATAGCATTGTATCTGGTATACTCAAGATTAGAACTCCTTTGGCTCAGTGTCTCCAGAAAATAATAATCCTGTTTTCCTTGGGGGAAAGATAATCACTGAATTGGTTGTGCAGAGGAGGAGACTGGTGATCAACCAATCAGTACAGATTTTAAGATGTCTACCAGTTGTTTAGCCTTATCCCCTTGCTTGCTTTCAAGTGCTAAGCTTCTCAGGAGCTCTGCAAGACACATGGCCATATTCCCTTTCTGAAGGCTCTAAAGTTGGAACATCATCCACTCTTTTAAGACAGTTGCTTTTTACCTGATTTCCATTTTCCAAAAATGGATCTTTGAGCGGAGTTTAGCATGTAGGGTATTTATAGGGATTGACTCCCGTGGACAGGAGAAGGAGGAGGCAGGCTTGGGCAGAGGGAGGAGTGGAATTGCAATGCTCGTCCAGCAAAGCCTCAGCCTACCTTATGGGGAGCTCTAGAATGTATAAGACCCATTATAATTGTCCCTCAGAGATCCCAAAAGGCTAGACCTTAAACCTCAGTGATAATCAGTGATTGGGTTTGGGCTGGGAAAAGTGTATTCTTGGGAGAGCTGCTTTATACAATTAAGGAAAATTCAGAAGAAGCTGACGGCTTGAGGCTTGTTGCTGATGGCACTCCCTGCAGCAAGGAAGGACAAGTTCTTCTGTAAAGGGTTCTCCATGACTGCCACTCCCTTTTTAGAAGCTATGTAACCTTGGTCATGTTACTTAAAACCTCAGTGGGGACTTGATCTTCTTATATGTAAAATGGGGACAATAACAGTACCTGTCTCAAAGTTTTTGCGAGGATTTAGTGAATTATTGTAAAGCCCTTAGAACTGTGCCTGGCATATAGTGAGTATAGATAATAAATGTTAGCTATTATTCTATTTAGGTAATCTTCCCCTCTCCCGATGGTTTCCATTTAATGGAGAAGGGTTGTAGCATTTTCAGACTTTATAAAATATAGTTCACACTCTGGGAAGAAGGTCACGACAGCTCTTTTTAAAAGAAATAATAATTGGGACACTTCATATCCTTCCCTTGTCACTTGATATTATGTGATCTATACTGCTAGCAGAATGTGCTAATGGCCTCTGAGTAATAGAATATTAACAACTCCTAATAAGCTGAACATCATAGAGAGCTATTTAGAAATAATTTGTAAATTACATTATTCCATTCTTAATGTGTATTCATTCCCCTTATAAAATAATATTTAAGAATTAACTATTAAGAGAATTGGTCTTTAACCCTCTAATGTTTCATAAATGCTCATTTCTACTGTTTTGTAAGAGTCTCAATAGAAATTTAAATTGTTGGAGTTTTCCAGGTTCTATACCTTTGAATTTTTCAAATTTTCTTTGAAAAACACTGAATATATCAAATAAAGCTTTTAAAATTCCATTTATGACTGAATTTGAAAGGATATGCTCTTATCTGAAAAGTGGCAAATTACCAATGATGATGATATATTGAATTATCAATTAGGGAAAACTATTGAAGAATATGGGTGGGATACATAGAAATGGGAAAAGGAGAATCTGCTAGAAATAAAGACCAACTTCTTTTTTCTGTATATCTGTTCACTGAAAAAATATTAATCTAGTGCTAGATTAGTATGATGCTGGGTGCTGGGATGACTAGAACATGAATCCTTTTGAGGAGCTTATAGTCTATTAGGGGTTGCAGTTGAGGGGAGTGGGGTGCAGAGATGCACACAATATTATAGATCCTATATAATAAAAGGCTAATATGCAAATTGTTCCTACTGATGGGAGTTCGACCATCCGGGAGTTAGATGACCACCAGGGGACAACATAGAACATGGTGGGCATGGACAACATAGTGTTGGCAGCAGGCGGCAGTGGAGGTGTTGCCAGCCCTGATGAGCCCCCGATGAGAGCGGAACTGTGGCGGGATGGTGGAGCAGGTGAATGGGCGGTGCCAGGCCAAGGCGGGTGCAAAGGAAGGCCCTGGCCGGCAGCTGGGGGAAGGGAGGCCCTGGCCAGCAGTGGCGGCAGGCAGCTGGGGGAAGGGAGACCTCGGCTGACGGCCGCTAGGGACCCTACCCATCCACGAATTTTGTGCACTGGGCCTCTAGATTGGCCTTGGGAATGGCAAAGAAGGAAATGATGTCAGAGATACCACAGATGAAACACAAGTAGTGTCTGGCCATTAATTTATTGAGGAAACAAGACAGAGGACTACTCAACAAGTGTTGGAGTTTTAAGTCTGGGTAATGGGTGGAAGAGAATATCATTAGGAAAAGTTGGATATTTGGGGAAGATGATGGATTTGGTTTTAGACATGTCAGTTTAAACTACATTGGAACATCCAGGTGGAAGTACCTAGCAGGCAGGTATACAGATTTGTGAGGGATTTCTTGGATCAGAAAATAAAACTAAGGTTGCATTGATAAAGTTGAAAACAAAGTATACATTTATTGAATTAAACAGTTTGAGATCAAATGTGTATTGAGAAACAAAGCAACATTTTCATAATTCAAATTGTACTCAGTTAAAATGGCTGAAATAAACCACATAATTATATGCTTAAAGCTCCATTTGCTAGCGTGTCTGCATTTGATTTGCTTATTTTTTCTCTTTCTAAGAGTGTCTAAGCTTAAAAGTATCATTTAAAAATATAAAAATACCATTTGCTTTTGAAAATTCAACTAATGGAGAACTACATACAGTAAAGAGTGACAAGCTGCTCTCCCCAAACCCCAGCCTCCCTAATCCAAGAGCAAATGGCTGCTAGGATTTGGTGTGGATCATTCTGATCTTTAAATGTTTTTTTAAACACTGAAGATGTTTATGATGGGAAAAGTAGTTGCTCTGCAGCCCAGCACTCATCTTTCAACAAATCACCTTTTGACAAGGTTAGATTATATTATGACCATCTTTATGTACAAACTGGTGGTCTAGTGCATGGAATTCATGCACATTAAAAGGTAATTAATTAAAAGAAATATTTTAATATTGCTATTTGCCCTTTTCTATAATAGAAGTGTCAGAGAGGAAAGAAAATTAGGCACGCCACAGGACCCAGAGTCAAGTCCCAGCCCACCTGCGCGGGCCTCAAAGTCTTGTGAGACCCAGATCCAGCTGGCCCTGTTGCCGTCAAGCCCCACAGGGCGGGGGTGGGGGGCACAGCCTCAGGTTCCTTGGCCTGGTGCTGGGTGGGAGGCGCAGGCTTAGGTCCCCCATCAAGCCGCACTGGGTGGGGGGACACAGCCTCAGGTCCCCCATCAAGCCCCGCCAGGCGGAGGGTGCAGCCTCAGGTCCCCCAGCCCTGGTGAGGGCGTGATGACCAATTGCATATTAGCTCTTTATTATATAGGATATATCTCTGAACATGGTAGATTTAGACAGCCTTTCCCAAGCATAGGTGTCCCCTCTTTCTCTGGTAACAGGGCCTTGGTCACTGAAGGTCTGAGGATTAAGAGTTCAGATCTCTTAGGTTCCTTAGCTGGCCCTTCTGGGTGCTGCCTGGTCTGTAGTGTAAGAAGGGGAAGGGGAAGGGGAAAAGCATGATAGGAAGAAGGGAACTCTGTGGTCAGGGAACTTCTTGCTGAGCACAGCTGCGCAGTGCCATCAGAGTGTATATTTTATGTAAATGAGTTCATACCATATATACTGCCTTACATCCTACTTTTTTCTTTGTGTATATTATATATTGTGGACCTTTTTCCTTGTTGAACCACATATATCTTAACCTTTAAAAAATATATGCTTTTATTGATTTTTAGAGAGGAAGGGAGAGGAATAGAGAGATAGAAACATTGATGAGAGAGAAACATTCCTGATCAGCTGCCCCCTGCACACAACCTATGTGGATTGAGCCCACAGCCCAGGTATGTGTCCTAAGCAGGAATTGAACCAGGAACCTCTTGGTTCGTGGATGGATGCTTAACCACTGAGCCACACTGGCCAGGTGATCTTATCCTTTTTATTCACTGCATAATATATACTTTAGTATAGATAAATTATAATTCATTTAACCATCCCTCTATGGATGCATGTTTATGTTGTTTTTCAAATTACAAAGTGTGTTTGCAAATATTCTTATATATACTAGTATATCTTTGCATTTGTTCTAAAAGTGTCCTAGAAGTGGAATCTCTAGAGGGAATCCACATTTTAAATTTTGATGCATTTGAAAGAATGCATCCAAACAGGTTCTACCAATTTATACACCTTTTTAAAGGCTTCTTTTTCTTCAGTAATAACAGCTGGCCCAGGTTTCGTTCTGATCTTCTTGGATGCCAAAAAGTTCCAATTACATGGAACTAATTTTAAAAGCTTTAAAAAAAAATTAGATTGTTATTTCCCCTGCCATCTTGTCTTGCATCCTGCTTCAGAGAAGCCATGTCAAAGATCCTTTATTGAGCCACATCCTTAAAGACCCAATTTTTTGAGGGACAAGAGCTCAGGCCAACATTGGCCACACTCCTGTGACTGTCTTAATTGTCTGATGACAGTCACAGTTTGTGTTCATTATTCTGATGCAATAGGTTATCTGGGCAAGAGGGACAGAGGAGAGGAACATGGCCAAGACTCTCCAGCTCTTCTTGTGAATATTTAAAAACCATTTAAATATATTTCTTTTTATCCCCTAATGATGACAGCACTGAAACTACTTGTCTCATTTTTCAAATCAAAGCTTCCTAAAGCAAAATGGCCTGGAGACTGAACAGCTCATGAAGCTCTGTTAATCATAAGGGGGCACAGGTGAGGAGCTCAATAAGTTGTTCAGGGAGAGGAACCCAAGACACCTCTCCTTTCAGCCAAACATTTCATACTAGTAGCCCAGTGCACGAAATTTGGGCACATTGAAAGGGAATTAATTAGAGGAACATAATTTGGACTCACTATCTAATATCAATATGTGAGCGTGAGGCAGTCCACATTTCTTAAATTCAATGACATGACTTTTAGCTATTACTTTGGCAAATAAATGGAATTTACAGATATCATTTAAAAGAGCATTCAGCTTAATATTAAAAACTCTGGCTACCAAGTCAGGTCTGTTTTCAACTTTTTGCCAATGTTGTAAATTGTTTGCAATATCTGCCCTGCACAGAAAGATGAAATCCATAATACTGGATTTGTGTGACTTGTGTCCTTACATTTTGTCTACTATTATTGTCGATTACACTGTCATCTCTGAGTTTTAATGCAATATCTGTTCCCCAGCCTTTTTCACCATGTGGAAAAAGAATAGGATATGTCATTGCATCTAATGTAGGAAACAGGATATTGATTTGTTTCATTTTAGTGGCATTTGGATTATTGGGGTCTGGTTTACAATGAATGAGCAAGTCCCTTTCAAAAGGAGGTTCTCCATCTTCATTTCTGAATATAACAGCAACCTCGGTTACACGGGGAGAATTATACTACCTGGGTCGCTGTTACAATCATATTTAATCGCCATTGTTTCCTCTGTGGGAGCAATACTGTTTGCTGCTGCTTCAGATTGGGCTTCCTTTTCTACCCCATGTAGCATCTTGTATGATTTTGTTAATTCATTTATTTCATGCATGAGGTTGTTGATGTTGATTATGAGTCTTTCTGAGCAGGCTTGGTTTTCTGGCATTGCTAATCTTTTACTTGTAGTTTTGGCTGTATCCAAAATATAGAGTTGAGCAAACTTCTAAGAAATACTATCCAAAGGATGTAAAGTTCCAGTATGGTGATAAACTTGTCCATGTATTCTAAAACAGTATGGCCCATATCCTGATGGCAATGCAATATTTGCATATGGGACGAATATTTTCCATGAAACTTTTACTGTCAGAATCTTTGTTTGTCATTAATTTTTAAAAATATGCTGGGTAATCTGGAAAATGTATATCATTTGGACAGACTTTCCCTTTGCTACAACATCAAGTAAATTTCCCATTGGATGGTTTTTCATCCGAGAAATTTAGTGATAGGCAAAATTCACATCGAACAGTCATTCCACCACAACTATGTTCGAGAATTGCATCCTCATGTACACCATTTTTTTCTGAGAAGGCAGTTCCTACCGGTATTGGTAGTATTTATTGATGACTGTTTTCTTGACATATTCTGTCATTGCCACCACCTTCTTTTCACTTCAAAGGCATGCTGGTCTTTAGACATTTTCTGTCGATAATGTCAGTGTTTTTTGGCATCAGGGTGGGGTTTTTCCAATAGCTGGTGTTCAGATATATCCTGTCGCAGGCACTGCCTTCTTTCAATATCAGATGCACACTGCTTTGCAGACACTTTCTGTTGATAACACCGATGTCTTTTGGTTGTTCTTTAGACATAGTCCCACCTCTCTACTGTTGCAGTCTGAGATGCAGGTGAATGAGAGTCCTATCTATCACACTGCTGAGAGCTGTCTGATCAATGGCTGATTCTGACTGATTCTGTGGGGGTGGGACTTCTTCCTCCCCGCTGTCAGTTTCCATAACTGTGATAAGGAAGCTGGGGTGAGAGAGGGAGCCACACCCTCCAAGCTGCCCTCTCTCTCTTGCTCTGCTGTATGTCCAGCAGTCTCCTGCTCTGCCAAGCCCTCTAAACCTCTCGCTCTCTGCTGGCAAAGTCCTGGCAGGCCGCAGGCATAGCTAGGTGCTGGCAGCCACACCTCCCCGACTGGCAAAAGTCCCGGGAACCCGTGGCCATGGCCACTGTAACTTCCTGGGCAGCTTGACACCTGTGTATGCAAATTAACCACCATCTTTGTCAGATAATTTGCATAGTCACTCAGATTGGCTGGTGGATGTGGCTGGTGGGTGTGGCTTGAACATAGTGGCGGGATGGTTAATTTGCATGTTTCTCTCATTATAAAGGACTAGGGGCCCGGTGCACAAAAATTTGTGCACTCGGGGTGGAGGGAGTCCCTCAGCCCAGCCTGCCCCATCTCACAGTCTGGGACCCCTCAGTGGATATCCTATGATGGCCCCAGTCTGCCAGGCGCCTTCTGTGTGTGTGTGTGTGTGTGTGTGTGTGTGTGTGTGTCATCACTGGGGACCTGCCCCCAGCCGCATCTGAGGCTCCGAGCAGTCCTCCTGTGTGTGTCTACCTGCTGGGGGCCTGCCCCCAGGCACACCGTGGAGGCTTGGAGCAGGCACCCCCTCTATGATGATCTCTCAGACTCTTGCCCTCCCCTGCCTGTTGTTCTCTTTTTTGAGCTGTGACCAGGGCTGGGTGCTGCCTGCCTCCCAAGCTTGCCTACTGCCCATCTTCCTCCAGCCACCAGAAAGCAGGGAAAACCCTGCCTCGTGGTCAGGCCAGCCTTTTCCTGCTCCCTGATCCCCGGAAGGGGTCTGGGGAGCTGCCAAGCAGGACTCCAGCCCCCAAGAGCTTGCTTTCCCGCTCCCCAGTGGCCCCCAAAGGGCCTGGGGAGCCGCC
>PVJC01054826.1:0-10385 GCA_004026665.1 Murina feae | reverse complement strand
GGCCTGCTTGGCAGCTGTCCAGGCTCTTGGAGGGGCATCGGGGAGTGGGAAAGAGGCAGCAGGGGGTCAGTGGCCTGCTTGGTGGGCTTCCCAGGCCCTTTGCGGGGGCCCGGGTCCTGCTTGGCAGCTCCCAGACCCCTTGGCGGCACCGAGAAGTGGGAAAGGAAGGCTGCAGGGGACGGGTGAGTGGGAAAGAGTTGGCGGCCTGCTTGGCGGCTCCCCAGACCCCTTCCGGAGATCAGGGAGCAGGAAAAGGCTGGCCTGACCATGAGGCGGGGTTTTCCCTGCTTTCTGGTGGATGGAGGAAGATGGGCAGTAGGCAAGCTTGGGAGGCAGGCAGCACCCAGCCCTGGTCACAGCTCAGAAAAGAGAACAACATGCAGGGGAGGGCAAGAGTCTGAGAGATCAACGTAGAGGGGGTGCCTGCTCCAAGCCTCCACGGTGTGCCTGGGGCAGGCCCCCGGCAGGTAGACACACACAGGAGGACTGCTCTGAGCCTCAGATGCGGCTGGGGGCAGGTCCCCAGTGGCCACACACACACACACACACACACACACACACAAAAGGCGCCTGGCAAACTGGGGCCATCATAGGACATCCACTGAGGGGTCCCAGACTGTGAGAGGGCACAGGCCGGGCTGAGGGACTCCCTCCACCCCGAGTGCACAAATTTTTGTGCATCGGGCCCCTAGTTGTATAATAATTTAAAAATGAAAACTTTATAGTAGAGGAAACAGAATAGCAATGGTTCACTGCTCTTTCCACATAGTTATGTTATAGAAATTATAGTATTCTAGTCTAATTGTCTATATACCCAATTTCCCTTTAAACCATGACTCCTCAAGGGCAAAGACTACTTAGTCCTGATATCTCCACAATATAGCAGTGTCTGGCACATATTAAGAAGCTCAGTAAACATTACTTGAACAAATAAATGACTTAAGTACTTAAAGAAGTATCAGAAAAATAAATATGATTTCACAAGTGACCTGAAGGAAAAGACAACAGGCATTGTTTATATTCCGTAAGGGAAACAGGAACAATGGAGACAAGGTCAGTAGATGAACAAGACAAAAGGAAGTTAAGTTGGAGAAAATGGATGCAAATGATAGGCAATGTCTGAAGATTTTTCTTTTTTAAAAAAGGGAAGCTAGCCCTAACCGGTTTGGCTCAGTGAACAGAGCATCGGCCTGCGGACTGAAGGGTTCCAGATTCGATTCTGGTCAAGGGCATGTACCTTATTTGCGGGCACATCCCCATAGGGGCTGTGCAGGAGGCAGCTGATCAATGTTTCTCTCTTATCAATGTTTCTAACTTTCTCTCTCCCTTCCTCTCTGTGGAAAATCAATAAAAATATATTTTAAAAAAGGGAAGCTTATCCATCAGAAAAAAACCCTACTAATTTGAGAAAATACCAGTATTCAGAAAATATTAAAAAAAAATTGGCCCAAAGGCTGTGAGAGGGAAAGTCCAGGGAATATTATGTCAAACTAGAGGCCCAGTACATGAAATTTGTACACCAGGGGTGGGGGAGGGTGCCCAGCCTGCACCCTCTCCAATCTGGGACATCCCTCTCGCAATCTGGGACTGCTGGCTCCTAACCACTAACCTGCCTGCCTGATCGCCCCTAACTGCCCTCCCTGCCAGCCTGATCACCCCTAACTGCTCTCCCATGCTGGCCTGATCATCCTTAACCACCTCTGCCTCGCCCTCGCCACCGTAGCTTTGTCCAGAAGGAAGGAAGGACTACTGGAAGATGTCTGGTCTACCAGGTCTAATTAGCATATTACTCTTTTATTAGTATAGATTGCAAAATAATAGAATTCAGTTTATTTGCTATGTTTGGAAACTAAAAGAAACAAAAAGTATTTTTTAAATTAAATGCTTTTGTGCAACCTAAAAAGTCCTTTTAAAAGGTCAGATAATTATTGCACTGTCACAGTATTTAAAAAGAAAACCAATTACAGAGCAAGCGCATTCCAGCACTACCAAAGACTCCATAAAACAGAAAAATCACTAACAACCGCATTGAAAATGTACAACAGCAATGTCTTGTCAACACTTCTGTACAGAGCACAGACATGACAGCTAAAACAGACAGAAGAGAAGATGCTTTTGACAGCCAGTGTGTGTGAATGATTCTTTGAGTCAGATGGCAGCAACAAGTTACCAACTAAGAGATCTGCATGACAACTAACCATCCATCTGTATCAAACACCATCTGGCCAAGATGACTCTGGCTTCTGTGTATTTGACACTCCTTCCAATTCTAAAGACTAGCAAAACAAGTGGTCTACCAGCATCTAAAGAGGCAAAACAGGTTCTTAGGTACTTGTATTATAATGCATGTTGTATTCTTTCTTAGTGTTCAAAAGCAAAAGTTAAAACAATGGTGATCACATATAGTACATATCTTAAATTTATTAAAAACGGCTGGCCATACATACTCTCAACTATCATAAATCAAAAGCTTATCTTAAGAAATGTCCCTTTAGGCAAAATTTGAATCTATCTTTAAAACCATGGCAGCATATTCTCCATAATTTTGGACATATTAGCTGCGTAAGTTTTTATGAGTTTCAGAAATATTAAAATAGAGTTCTATAAATTAAATTTTTCTATGCTGACACTGAAAATTCTCATTTTTCACATTTCCCAAAGCACTTATTCCTAGACGAAGAAAAAAAGTCTAGTGTCCTTATGTCAGCTATAATACTCTAAATAGATAAAATATAAGTTATCTCTTTTTAAAAATATATATATTTTATTGATTTTTTTACAGAGAGGAAGGGAGAGGGAGAGTTAGAAACATCGATGAGAAACATCAATCAGCTGCCTCCTGCACACCTCCTACTAGGGATGTGCCCGCAACCAAGGTACATACCCTTGATTGGAATCGAACCCGGGACCTTTCGGTCCATAGGCCGATGCTCTATCCACTGAGCCAAACCAATCAGAGCAAGTTAACTCTTATTGAACATAATCTCTTCTCATCCTCAAGAACTAATCTCAACATTCTGAAAGATACCATTGTTTTCCTCCAAGTATAAAAAAGTAGGAATTTAACAAATGTTGAATTAATTTAAAAAATAGTCTCAATTTAAAAACCTCTAAAACTGTACCAAGATTAACAAAGAGAACAAAAGCTTTATTGAAAGATTTGCTTGGCTACCACAAATGCTTTCAATAGGCAGCTCCAGAGTTCATGAAGATAAGTAAATATTAATTATCCGAAAGCATAGCACTTTAGACACAAACTAATTGTCATATCTTGACAGTTTGGTAAACTAAATATCAACTTCAATTTTAAGTAAAAAAAAAAAAAAAAAAAAAGAGAGAGATTTTATAGGGTTAACAACTCAGGATCCTGGTTTACACAGCTCATTCTTCACCCACTCTCTGCTATATTCTCTTATAACTAGGCAGAAGTCCTGCCCTCACCACTGCCAAGATTTATCTAGGCTAGAACTACAATTTAACAAATCAGATTATTAGGTGATGGTGTTGCCATCAATTTCACAGCATGTCAAATGATAAAGACAAACTATATTTTTATTTCATAATTCTGTGTTTTGGTCCTGGTTAATTTACTTAGTTTCTTTGAGCCTTGGTTTCTTTCTCTATGGAAATGAAAATAACATTTACCTGAAGCACTGAGAGCGCATGTATATAATATCCGGCAAATAAGCTCCTTGTAAACATTAATTCCTTTCCTTTAATAATGAATAAGGTATCTACATAACATCTATTATCATAGCCTATAGTGCACACAACCATTAACTAAAGCTCTGATTACCAGTGAATACTGGTAATTTGTCACCAGACTTACCACATAACCACCCCATGCTCTAAGCCAGTTTTTTTTAGTCTTTCTTCTAGGTCATTGTAACTTATAATTCAGAAGTTTCTTTATGAGAAATCAGAGTGGTAACTCCATTGAATCAAAAACATTCTGTCCAGCAAAAACTCTGGCTGTTCAAGGCTTACAAAGAAAGTTCATAAAGCTTATAAAAGTAGGCTAAAATGATTAAGGAATAATTGATGGCTGTTAATAATACAAAAATAGCATGTTTATTGAAAAAAATGCCAACAACAAAATGTCCACCATCACCACCACAACAAAAAGCCAGAAATATACAAAGTAAAAAGTGGCAGCCTCTTCCTTTTATTTGTTTTCCATTCCTCCTCAGAAGCAATTACTACTGACACTTTGGTATGGACCCTTTCCAAACTTCTACGTACATGTATATATATCTCACTTTTAAAAAATGCAAATTGTTCTATAATCAAATTTTTCAACAACACATTATCCTCATGTGATCATTTCACTGAATACTTACTAAGCAACAAAATCAGAGAGCTATATATTCTTTATATCTCACTTATTCCTTACACTAATCTTCAGAGGAGGTTACAGATGAGAAAATGGAGGCACAAAGAGGTATAAATAACATACCCAAAGTTCCTAAGTAGGTAGTAGAGGTGGGATTTGAATCTAGGTTTGCCTGACCAAGCCCCTAAATAACCACTATGGCCTATCATGTGAGTATGTCCAGCTTTACTGAGGTCCTCTGTTTGCTATATACTTTTCCTTTAGATAATCTCATCACCAGCGGCTGGTTATATACGAGACTCAAATTTCTTCTTCTAGTCCAGACTTCTCCTCTGACCTCCAGATCTATGTGGCAAGTGCTACTAGAAAAGCATGTCAAATTTTACTTATTCAAAATAATGATTACCTTCCCTCCAACCACTTCACTGTTCCCCCACCCCACGCTGCTACCTGTAAAATTAGGTCCTTTGCTAGTATTCCTTCTTTCAGTATCTGGCACCACTGTCTATCCAGAAAGCTATACGTATACTTGACATCTATACTTGTTCTATAGCCAATCCATTACTGTCAATTTTAATCTTAAATATTTCTCCATTCTATCCCTTTTTTCACCTTCAATGTAGCCATCACAGTTCAAGCCATCACAACTTTAATAAACTACTGCAATGGCCTACCTATTCTCCTTAAATCTATCAGTCAATACATTCTCTTCACACTAATTACTGTGTTCTCTGCAAAATGAAAATCTAACCATAATACCAATTCTCCCCCTCTTATCCCCAAATCTTAAATGGTTTCCTATTGCTCTTAGAATAAAAAACCAAAGTTCTCAATATGGCCTCTAAGACTCTACATAGTCTTGACCCTGGCTCTTCTCAATGCACTATTTCCTTTATATTTTCAGTTCTTTTAGGCCAATGGGTCTTTATAACACAGGTCCTTATACCTAAAAAGCACCACCCTCCTCAACCCAACCCTTTCAAAAATCACTTCATAAAGACTGTCTTCTCTTCTCGGATCTCTTAGATTAGGTGAATTAGACAATCTAATAACAGTTTCTTCCTGATACTTATCAGTCTTTGAAACTTTACATTTCTGAGATTGTTTGACTAGTCTCTGCTTTGCTAGACTGTGCTATCATTCCACAAAGCAGGGAGTGTGTCTGCTTATCATTGCAGACCCAATACTTAGAGCAATTTCTGTTATATTAAGTAAGGTGCTCAAAATAGTTTTCAATAAATATCAGAATTTTAACTTTTCTAATTATTAATGGATCTTCTTGAACCTAGCATAACTGTCTAAAAGTTTTGACAGGACATATTTCTGGAAATAAAAACCTGGAACAAAAGATACATTTTAAATTCTGGTAGGTGCAAATGAGTCTATGGCAAAGTACTAACAGTATAATAGAAGAAGTAAGGCTTTGATGAAAAACAGCCAGAAGCATCCTTACTAGGGGCTCAGTGCACGAAATTCGTGCATCAGGGAGGGTGGGGGTCCCTCAGCCCAGCCTGCCCCCTCTCACAGTCCTACTGATGGCCACAGTCTGGCAGGTGTCATGTGTGTGTGTGAGTGTGTGTGTGTGTCTGTCTGTCTGTCTGCTGGGGGCCTAGCCTCAGCCACACCATGGTAGAAAACAAATATATTTAATAAAGACTTAAGTACCTTCAATTCTTTAACTTTCTAAGAGAAGAATCAGTAATCTACTCTAATAAAAGAGTAATATTGAAATTGACTGTTTCTCCAGGATGCCTAAGCCACGCCCACCAGCCAATCAGAGCGGATGTATGCAAATTAACCCAGCCAAGATGGAGGCCAACTACCATGGAACTAGATCAAACAGGAGGCTTCCACCAGGAGTAAACTGTCTGCCTAGGCCAGCTGGGCCTATCTCTGCTCAAGGAAACATAGTTGCAATTATAGAAGCCACAGAGCTGAAGCAAACAGGAGGCTTAGATTGCACCAGCAATGGAGGAAACTGCCTAGGTTGGCTGGGCCTCTACTAAGGCAACATTGTTTCAATTATAGAAGCCATGGAGCTGAAGCAAACAGGAGGTTTTGTTACCTGACTAGGCCTCTGCTCAAGGCAACGAAGTTTCAATTATAGAAGATAAATAAGCCCCAGAAACCTGATTCCAGCCAGCCTCACTGGGACATTGGGTCAATGGGAGCTGTGAGCAGCCTGAAAATGGTCCTTAGCCCCTCACCCAGGCTGGCCACACCCCCATGGGGTAAGGGTCCCCACTGGGGGGCTTGACCAGCCTGCAAACAGCCATCAGTCCCTTACCCAGGCTGGCCAGGCATGCCAGCAGGTGGACATCCCCTGAGGGGTCCCAGACTGCAAGAGGGCACAGGCCGGGCTGAGGGACCCGCCCCCCTCCAGTGCACAAATTTTTGTGCGCTGGGCCCTAGTAAATTAATAACAAATTAGTTCTAGGATATTTAAAAATTTTTACTGTCTTCTTGCTTGCCAAATAACAATGTAAAAAAACAAAACAAAACATGCCTGGCCAGGGTGGCTCAGCAGTTGAGCACTAACCTATGAACAATGAGGTTATGGTTCCATTCCCCACCAGGGCACATGCCTGGGTTGAGGGTTCTATCCTCAGTGTGGGGAATGCAGGAAGCAGCTAATCAATGATTCTCTGTCATCATTCATGTTACTATCTCTCCCTCTCCCTTGCTCTCTGAAATCAATAAAAATATATACAAATAAAACAAAACACAAAATTAAGACAGTGATACTTCTTTCAGTTCGTTATTTTATGTAAAAACTATGAAACTAATATAAAATATTCACTGTCAATTGTAATTGAAAAATAAATTATGAAAGGCCATTTGTAATATTTTCTTTATACAATCACCTTTAAATGAACTCTTCCCACAGGTCACATAAAAATCTCAGATTATATCTCCATGTTTCAGTACTTACAGTTCTTCAAGACAGTTTCTATCAATATATTTTTTTCAGTAGCAAAAGACTCTCAAATTCCATTTATCAGAATAAATAACTTTGAAAACCAAAACCATATACCTTTTGCTGTAGTTCTTTTACTGCAGAATCTCTATCCATGCATGCCTGTCGGTAGGCTTCATAAGCTTTATTGAGTTGCTCACCAATGTTTTTATCCATTCCTCTCTGTCCTGTAGCATCACTATAAAGGATGGAGTAAATGACAGGTCTGGAAAATAACCAGAACAATTTATTGCTATTAAGTTAGATAAATCTCATTTTAAAAATGTGTCTTTAAAGACAGTTCTATATGATTTATCATGAACATTATATCACCAAGTACTATAAAGGCTTATAAAGGCACAAAAGTCTCATCTTAAATCCTAGTAAGAAATACTGTGAAACCTTAACTTCTACATTTTTAAAAATATTCTTTACTAATGTTTACAAAGCAAGCGTGATAACAGTTCATAAAGATGCTACTTTGAAAATAGTAAAATGTAACCTAAAAATGGAGAAATATAAAAGGCCATTTTGTTATTAGTACTTTATAGAAATGCATAACAGAATTAACAACATGGGAAGAGACTTCTTTTTACTAAATGGACAGTTACTCCCACTTACAAGGTGATTTCTCGCTACAATAAAATTAGAGCAAAATTCAATACACAATAAATGTTTGTGGATGAAGTTCACACTGTTGTTATCACAGAGCAATTAAGATGTGTGAAAATGCTCTTATTTTAGCACAAAATGTAGGGAGAACTGCTGTTGGATTGTGTATTTAAAAAGAAAAATCACGTTCCTTCAAGTACTGCCTCCACTCCATATTAGTTTTTCAACTTCCCTGCTGTTTCTGAACTATAGGTGATTTACTCAGTGGAAGTAATTTGGTTTTATCATCTCAATTTGCACAACATCTCTAACCACATACCTTAGCTCTGAGCAGAGAGCTATCCAGTAACTGATTCCTCCTGTCCAGCTGTAAAAACCCTCTTTTAACCCTCTGAAGGACACAGAGTAGACAAAGTTCTCTATCAGTTATAGGAATACCAAATTATTTAGCTTCTTCTTTTTTTAGTTTAAATTCCTTGTTTAAAGTATTACATGTCTCCTTTCCCCCCACTGACTTCTCCCTGGCCGCTCCCACCTCCCCAGCACATGCCCTCACACCCCTACTGTCTGTGTCCATTGGTTATGCTTATATGCATGCATTCAAGTCCTTTGATTGATCTCTTACCCCCAACCCCCAGGCCTTCCCTCTGAGGTTTGATGATCTGTTCAATGCTTTTATGTCTCTGGAACTATTTTTGTTAGTCAGTTTATGTTGCTCATTATATTCCACAAATGAGTGAGATCATGTGGTGTTTATTTTTCTCCAACTGGCTTATTTTGCTTAGCATAATGATCTCCTGGTCCATCCATGCTGTTGCAAATGTTAAGAGTTCTTTCTTTTTTACAGTAGTGTAGTATTCCATTGTGTACATGTACCAGTTTTTTAATCCAGTCATCTGCTGATGGGCACTTAGGCGGTTTCTAAATCTTAGCAATTGTAAATTTTGTTATTAATACTTTATAGAAATGACAACATAGGGGTGCATATATTCTTTCTGATTGGTATTTCTGATTTCTTGGGATATATTCCTAGAAGTGGGATTACTGGGTCAAATGGGAGTTCCATTTTTAATTTTTTGAGGGAACTTCATACTGTTTTCCACAGTGGCTGCACCAGTCTGCATTCCCACCAGCAGGATTCCTTTATCTCCACATCCTTGATCTGTTGATGATAGCCATTCTGACAGGTGTGAGATGGTACCTCATTGTGGTTTTGATTTGCATCTCTTGGATGATTAGTGACTCTGAGCATGTTTTCATATCTCTCTTGGCCTTCTGTATGACCATTTTTGAAAAAGGGTCTATTTAAGTCCTTTCCCATTTTTAACTTCTTCACAATTGGAAATTCTTCACAATATCAGTTTCTAATCTTCCATAATGTCTTTCATTTTGTCTTTGGGTACATAATGCTTTTAATTTAGCATTTTACATTAAAGTGAAATTCATATAATATAAAATGCACCATTGTAAAGTGTACATTTTTGTTTTTTAGTATATTACCTATGTTGTACAATCATCACCATTATGATTCCAGAACATTTTTTGTCACCACATAAAGAAACACTGTCCCAATTCCTCTCTCCCTCCATCCCTGGGAACCACTGATCGACTTTCTAATGCTATATATGTGACTATTTTGGACATTTCATATAAATGGAATAATACAATATATGGTCTTTGGGTCTGGCATTTTTCACATGGCATAAAATTTCCAGGGTTTAGCCATGCTTTAGCAAGTAATAGTTCTTCATGCCTGAATATTTCACTGCAGATATACACATTTTGCTTAGTCATTCTTCAATTAATGGCATTTAGGTTGTTTCCAATTTTTGGTTATTTTGAATAAAGCTACTATTTGTGTACACATATTTGTGTGAACATGTTTTCAATTCTCCTGGATATACACCAATGTGAAAAATTGCTGGGTCAGATGGAAATTCTGTTTAACTTTTCAAGGAAGTGCCAAAACTGTTTCTAAAGAAGTTGTATCATTTTATATTTCGACTAGCAAAGTACAACAGTTTCAATTTCTTCACAAAACTTTATTGTCCATTTAAAAATTATATGTATCCTAGTGGGTGTTAAGTGGTACCTCACCATAGCTTTGATTTGCATTTCCCTAAAGATGTTAAGCATTTTTCCACTATTGGTCATTTGTATATCTTCTTTGGAGAAACGTCTAGTGAAGTCCTTTGACCACTTTTTAACTGGGTTATCTTTATAATGCTGAGTTGTAAGAGTTCTTTATATATATTCTGAAAACTAGAGATTCATAAGATATATATGTACATATATACATATATCTTACATATTATCAATATACTAGGGGCCTGGTGCACAAAAATTTGTGCACTCGGGGTGGAGGGAGTCCCTCAGCCCGGCCTGTGCCCTCTCACAGTCTGGGATCCCTCAGTGGATGTCCTATGATGGCCCCAGTCTGCCAGGCGCCTTTTGTGTGTGTGTGTGTGTGTGTGTGTGTGTGTG
>PVJC01054825.1:0-10342 GCA_004026665.1 Murina feae | reverse complement strand
ACACGGGTGATTAGAGGGGCTCCTGCCAGCTGTGGGGAGCACACGGGTGATTAGAGGGGCTCCTGCTAGTTGTGGGGAGCACACAGCTCGCAGCCCAGCTGCTGGGGGGTGGCCCCATGGGTAGGCCCTGTGTGGAGGTCCCTGGGGAGGCACTTGGCCCTCCAGCCCCGCTGAGCTCCGAGTGGACAGCCGGCCAGTGTCTGAGCCCCATTTCAATGGACCCTCTGGTTCTGGGCTGAGTGGTCCCAGCTGACCCCTCAGGAAGCAACCTGTCTTCCCAGGACCCTGCCCACGTGACAGGGTTGTACAGAAGACAAAACAAAGCAATGCAGGCGCCAGACGCTGCTGTTTTCAATCACCCGGCAGCAGGTGACTGCGAGGGCAAAGGTGACTGCGAGGGCAAAGGTGACGCGAGGGCAAAGGTGACTGTAGGGTAACAGGTGACTCTAGGCCAGCGGTTCTCAACCTGTGGGTTGTAACCCCTTTGGTGGTCGAACGACCCTTTCCCAGGGGTCGCCTAAATGCATCCTGCACATCAGATAGTTACATTACGATTCATAACAGCAGCAACATGACAGTGATGAAGTAGCAATGAGAATAATGTTATGGTTGGGGGTCACCACAACATGAGGAGCTGTATTCAAGGGTTGCGGCATTAGGAAGGTTGAGAACCACTGCTCTAGGGCAAAGGTGACTCCAGGGCAGGGATCCTCAAACTTTTTAAACAGGGGCCAGGTCACTGTCCCTCAGACCGTTGAAGGGCCGGACTATAGTTAAAAAAAAACCCCAAAACAACTATGAACAAATTCCTATGCACACTGCACATATCTTATTTTGAAGTAAAAAAGCAAAACGGGAACAAATATAACATTCAAAATGAAGAAGAAGTAAAGTTAAATCAACAAAGTTACCAGTATTTCAATGGGAACTACGGGCCTGCTTTTGGCTAATGAGGTGGTCGATGTCCCGTTTCATATTTGTCACTGCTAGTCGTAACAAGTGATGCAAGTGTGCATCAGTTAGTGTAGATCTGGTTGGAGATTTCAGATGTTTCATTCTGGAAAAAGTCTGTTCACAGACATAAGAGTCGGTTCACAACCAAAGATGGCTGCCATTTTGAGTGCATGGTTCCTGAGATTAGGATATGTCTCAGAGGGGAGAGATGCGTAGAAATTAGGAAGGCTGCTTGACTTGAATGCGTCTTTCAGAGAGTCACAATTCTGCAGTTCAGCCAGTTCCATTTGGTAAACCATATCCACATTTTCAATGTCAATAGAAAATGGGTTACAGAAAAGCTGTATGTCCTGTTCATGGAGATGAAGCTCTTTAAATATAAATTAGAATCCTTTTGCAACTTTCCCAGGGAATCCACACGTTTTGTTTGGGGGGAATGCAACCAATGGTTTTTCCGCTAACAGATTTTGAGTTGTGGGGAGATGGCAGAAATTTCCCTCCTTCACTTGTTTGATGAGGAGGCCTAATTTTACTTCAAATGCTTTCACATGTGGCTGCATATCACAGGTGAGCTTCCCCTTCCCTTGAAGTTGCACATTGAAACTGTTGAGTAGCTCTGTTCATCTGTCAGAAAGGCAAGGTGCCATTTCCTTTCTGCATCATTGAGCTCTGCTACTTCTTTGTTTTTTGAAACCAGAAAAGCTGTAACCTGTGGAAGTAAGTCATAGAAATGTTTCAAAACTCTCCCTCGACTCAGCCAATGGACTTCTGTGTGGTACAGAACACCTTCATAGGCAACAGTTAGCTCAGACAGAAATTCCTGAAATTGTCTGCGCTTTAGTGCATTAGCTAATGAAGTTAACACAAGATACCACAATTTTCATAACAGAGTCCCACTTCAGTGATTTACTACACGGCGCTTGTTGGTGGATGAGGCCGTGTATGGCTATTGGATGAGAATGGTTATGTTTGCCCGTCTCTTGGTTAATGCGAGCAGTTACTCCTTTCTTAGACCCCACCATGCTAGGAGCATCATCAGTTATCACGCTGGCTAGTTAAGCCCAGTCTAGCTCCAAACCATTCACAGTTTGGCAAACCTTTTCATAGATATCCTCTCCTGTAGTTGTTCCTTTCATGCTTTGCAGTGCAGCAAGCTCTTCTGTGACTTTGAAATAGTCATTTGTCCCATGAATAAAAACTAGAAGTTGTGCAGAATCACGAACATCATTACTTTCGTCGAGTGCCAAGGAAAAATAAGAAAGTTTTTTTTTGCAGAGTTTTGCAAATGCTGATGCAAATTGTCTCCCATTTCTTCAATCCTTCGTGTAATTGTAGGTCCTGAAAGACTCACTGTACTAAATAAATCAGCCTTCTCTGGACAACAGAAAGAAGGCATTTTTAACAAATTCTCCCTCCCCGAATGGTCTGCCGGTGC
Source organism: Murina feae (assembly GCA_004026665.1). Taxonomy (NCBI): domain Eukaryota; kingdom Metazoa; phylum Chordata; class Mammalia; order Chiroptera; family Vespertilionidae; genus Murina; species Murina feae. The sequence continues at coordinate 7,953 of PVJC01054825.1, read as the reverse complement.
ACGCTATTAGCTTGGCAACTTGAGAACTTGCTCGCAGTGATGAAATATTTAGCTGCTTCTGCTTCATAAAAGTATTTTGCTGAGCTGTCAATGTATTTTTCAGTTTTAATATTTTATATTTTCTCACTTTGTTTTTGCCACAGCGGCGGCAAAAACACTGGTGGATAAATGCCGGATAAATGTCCTCGGCAGGCCGCATGTGGCCCGCGGGCCGTAGTTTGAGGACCCCTGCTTTAAGGCAACAGGTGACTCTAGGGCAAAGGTGACTCTAGGGCAACAGGTGACTCTAGGGCCCAAGTGTCTGGAAAATGCCAAGTTCTAGAAACTTCAGTGAACACTGTACACATCGGTCAGGAACGTAGCTGTTTTGCTTAAGGTAAGACAGCTTTGAACTGATAAAGAAAACCCCAAGCCAACAGGATGTAGAAAAAAATCAGCTTCACCCCTAAACCACCCAGTCCTTCCCGCCTCAGAGGACAGATGTCTGAGACAGTTCCCTCAGGTTATGGCGCCTCCTCGCCTGGGTCCAGTATTTGGTTCTAACTGCTCACCTGGTGCCACCGAAACCTCAGGCCTTGACAAGACAGTCACATTGTGCGGGGAAAGGCTCCCGTGCAGGCACCCACCACCTCCCTCTGGCCGCCACTCTCCGAGGACCGCCTCGCACAGATGCTTCTCCTAGCACAAGGCAGAGCCGCGTTTGATGGGGGATGAACCTTCAGGCGCAGGTGGGGCCCCGGTGGGTCCTCCGTTGGTCAGAGCATCATCCCCATGCACCACGATTGCAGGTTCGACCTCCGCAAGGAGCAACCAGTGAGTGCATCCTAAGTGGAACGACACACGGATGTTTCTCTCTCTCTCCAAAGTCAAGCCGATAAAATAACGTAAGGGTCAGGTTGGCGAGACAGGGTGTGCGCTAGGATGTTGTCATGCAAATCAGTGCCCCAGGGTTTAACTTCTGATGTTTCATCTCCCCTGACCGGGGAGTAATCCATGAACAGTGAGTGAATTGGATCCTAGAATGTCCTCTCAAGTTTTTCTTTTTTTAATGTATTTGCTCATCTTGGGTTTGTCTGAGACCTGCCGTTCTGCTCTTCTGTGCTGTCCTGTGTAACTGTGTGTCACTGTGTGCCACTGTAACAAACAGGACGTGTTGACTACTGTGTATGCCGGTGTTTGTTACTGTGTGTGAGGCTGTGTGTGTGACTGTGTGTTTGTTATTATATGTGACTGTGTGACTTTGTGTGTCTCTATGACTGTGTGACTCTGTGAGTGACTATGTATGTGTGGATGTGTGTGTGACTGTAATAGCGTGTGTGTGATTATGTGTTTGTCACTGTGTGTGTTACTGTGTGTGAGGCTGTGAGTGGAGTGTGGCTGTGGAGGTGCAGTGTGTCCGTGTGTCTGTGTCCCTCTGTGTGGCCTGTGGCTGTGCTGCCCCATCACTCAGCAGAGCTCACTGTGCGATCTCACCCGCTGCGTCCTGCGGAGGCCGGGCTGCCCGGGGCCTGGCAGGGCACACAGTCACGTCCTATTAGCCAGCAGATGAGACAGGAAATCAGTTTCACGTGGAGGAACACCCTGGAGCCTGATCAGTTTGTCAGAAGAAAGAGGCCTTTTCTGACAGAGACATGAAGCTCCCTTTCACACGGGGCCGGAGAAGCAGCGATAAAATACACAACAGAAAGGCGAGAGCACGCGAGCTCAGCCCACCCCGTCGACGTGGCAAAAGGCACGCGGCTGCGAAACCACGCTGCGGTGGTGGACACGATGCCCTCGTCCCTGTGCCTCTGTGCAGAGAGGACACCTGCAACTCAGTCCCGGCAAGCAGCGGCCTCCTCACGGAGATAACGCCAGTCTCACACGGAACGAGGATCTAGGAGGTCGGATTTGATTAAAAAATGTCCAGGTTTTAAATTTCATCATCCAGAACTCACGACTGTCCGCAAAGCACTTGTACAAATGCTTAGGCCTCTAGTTCTCAAACTGTGCCCTAAGGTACCCTGGGGTGCCGCAACAAGCACCCAGGGTGCGACGGTGTCGGTAAATTTTTGAGGCACACACAGGGACGCTCGACACCCGCTGGATACCGTGTGAATTACTGGCAGAGGCAGGTCACGGGATTCATGTCCCTCGTGCTGCCACCCTCTTAATGACACCCTGTGTTTGCAAAGCTGGGTTTTCAGAGGTTCCTATGCTTAGAACATCAGCAAGAAACCACATGGCGACGTGTATTTGGAGCAGGAGATGTAGCTGTTTAAGAACAAAATGAAAACACATATTTCTTTCAATTTATATGAACTATTTCCTCCCCAAATGACTATGAAGTTACCAAAACATCCGTTCTTATGTTATTTGGACCAAAATAGCTAATGCTCAATTTTTTAAGAAATAACTTTTAAAGCCTTAAAACATTTTAAAAGTAACGCACGCCTCCTGTGTGGCTCTGCGCTCTCCCCGCGTCAGGTCCGATGAGAAGTACATGTGGAAGCTTCCCCGAGGCTCGCGCTGCGCGTCTGCGTGCCTGCTTACAGCCCGGCTGCTTCGTCCGGGCTGGGGGTGTTTCTGCGAAGGAATCTTAGGTCTACAGACCTGTGGCCGGGTCCTTTCCCGGAGAGAGACACCCCAGTCAGGCCGCACGGGCCTGGCTCAGCCCTGAAAGGTTCAAGAGCAGGACAGAGGCCGCTCCATGGAGAGAGGTTGTCGTGGCCAACAGCTTCAGTGACACCCGAGGCCCCGCACCCCTCCTGGCGGCCTGTCCTGTGCATTTGGGACTTGCCTAGGCGCCCACGACCATGGAGGCCAGTTCCCTGCAATCCATCTCTCTCTCTAGGTATGTCGCTACAGATACAGATAATGAGGTAGCAACATATCTGTATGCACCTAAGGGGACACCTGAGCATATCTATATCTATATCCACCTCTCTCTCCCTCTCTCCCTCTCCCTTTCCCTCTCCCTCTCCCTCTCCCTCTACCTCTATCTCAACCTCTATATAATTTCCAAATGGCTCTGTCTCTCTGCTGGGATCCCGTTTCCATAACTAATCCCACTGGGCCAGCTTACTGCTTTAGGTCAGTCATTCTTTTCAAGAGGACGGATGTAAAAAACCACAACTGTCTGAATTTTCTACGTGATTTGCAAAACTGTCGTTCCAATTTCCTTCCATGTTCGTTTTTATTTCCAAGCACCCAGAGGACAGCTCCTCCTGGAATTCAACCCCCGACCGAGCGCATCCCCGCCAAGGGGCGCCTGTTTCCATGGATCCGACAAGGAACCTGGTAATTCAATACAGTTTCCCCTTTGGGGTTAGCTGCCCCGGAAGGCTGGTGCCAAGGTCTCACTCAGCTGTTATGATGAGCTCCCCCGAGGTGCCCCAGGGGGAGGTGTGCGATTCCCAAACCACTAAAGGATAAATTCATTACAGCATGACTTTTCATTTTTCTAATAGGTAACCGCCCGCCGTTCTCACCATGAAAGTCCTGTTTTTGCCTGGTGAGGACTATGTGTTGAATAGCCACGTTTATGACAAATAAAATCTTGGACCTGGACAACATGTAAGACAACAGCCTATTATCATATGTGACACCACACAGTAGATACTTGCATTTTTAAAAAAAGGGATATGTATGTGTGTGTGTGTGTGTATATATATTTGAATATATTTTTATTAATTTCAGAGAGGAGGGAAGAGGGAGGGAGAGAGAGAAACATCAATGATGAGACAGAATCATCGATCGGCTGCCTCTTGCACGCTCCCCACTGGGGATCAAGCCCACAACCCGGCCTGTGCCCTTGACTGGAATGGAACCTGGGACCCTTCAGTCCGCAGGTCGACACTATCCACGGAGCCGAAAAGGCTAGGGCGATACTCGTATTTGTAAGAATCAGATACAGTTCGGTGTTTGGAAGCAGAGCCGCTGAGAGCGTCCCGGGGCCGGAGCCCTTTCTCCCGGCGTCTCCCGTGTGAGCCTAACACGGCTCTGCTGCAGCTTGCTGGCCTCTGGGCAGGAGGAGCACTGTGTGAACGAGCAGTCCTCACTGTTTCTGGCTCACAGTGCACCCAGTGGGTGGCTTTCGAATAGAATTACGGTTTTTATAAGCAACAGAACTCTGTAGACCGAGGTGCCAGTGCAGCGCCTTGCTCCTGAAAGCAGGCCCCCACGCGGACGGGAACTGCTGTGCGGAGGCCCTGGAGACACGGGGCCTCGCTGGGGGCCCAGCCTGTCGGCTCCCGGGACACGCGGAGCTGCCCGCACCGGCCTCCCGCGCTGCCGAGGGGCCCTCGCTCTCACCCCTTCCACGGCCCAGCAGCTCCGAGCAGCCCTGGGAGCTGCCCGTCGCGCTTTTCGGGCGATAGCTGTCGGCAGGCAGTCGTTTGATGGACGTTTGAGGCTGATTTCCCGTCTGCTCGGCCTGGAGACGCACAGAAGGAGAGGTTGCATGCGTTCTCGCTGGGAACATGACAGGGAGTCCGAAGGCCAGCTCCCAGCGCTGTCGGAACACACAGAGGCCGGGTGGGGCCGGCAAGCAATGACCCTCCACGTGAGCGAGTGGCCCTTGGAGTGGCCTGCCTCTACCTGAAAGCCTGGACGCCCTTGTGCCTGCTGCCACGTCTATTAGGAAAGCACTTTATTACGCGGCTTTATTTCCCTCCCACGGCCCCAGGAGTCCTGGCTGAAAACAGCAGGCAGAGTCAGATGCCATCGCGGCAGCCCTGGCTGACCTCAAGGCAAACAGCCAAGCGTCCGGGGCACATCTGTGCTTCCCTGGAAACGAGGGCACATGGTCTTCCGGGGGGAGGGGAGGAGAGACTGCCCAGGAAGTGGCAGCAGTGACACCTGACAGCCCCTGTGTGTTCAGTACAGACCCCAGAGAGCAAGGCGCCCCCGGGACCAGCCCTCGCGTGTGCAAAACGTGTTCTGACAAGACAGTGCACGGAGCGGAAATGGGGTTCGGCCACCACGCGCCCAGCACGGCGCTGACAGGAAGAGAGTGCACGTCTTCACATCACAGGGTTCCACGTGAGACACAGTCTTACGAAGCGGGCATTTTCCCGCCCCTGTGTGGTAGCGTCGGAAACCCTTTCCTCTGTGCAGGGGTGCATTACAGAACTTGCACATGGACCGCGTTTCACCGCGTCGTTTATGAGCGGCACACACACGACAACGACGTAAAACGTTTTTATTTTTGCTGGTTCCAACTAGAGGTTCCAAGGTATGTTTCCTCATGTCCATGGACAGTCTCCCTGGCGGATCCGATTTTACTCGTTTCTCGCAAAAAATGTTAAGCGGCCGCGCTTGCGATGCCAATGGGCCGGGCCGGTCCTTGACACGCGCCCTCCGTGGGCCCGAAGGCCCGCCACGCCACGGAGGCTGAACGCAGCTTACCGGCTGGACTCCTCTGTGTTTCTCGGATCCCACCCGATCGCCGAGGATGGCTGCACAGCGCCGTCTGGGCTCCCACAGAGCTCGGCGACTGATCCCGGCCTCTGCGCCCCAGGTCAGTGCAGCTGCAGATTCGCTACCAGGAAAAGGCCCGACTTCCCTTGGTGTAGCTTCCGCTTCGCGGGGGGCTCTTCAAGGAACTCGGGGAACCCCCATTTCCAACACCGCCATGCATTTGCTTCAATGCACGAACGGACCCGTTGGATCTCTGGTTGGATGGATTTGCGAACCCACCGTGAGGACGAGCTCGTGGGGAACTCTGCCATCTGCCCCAGGACCAGGGACCTATTCCAGACGATGCGGCCACTCGGGGGAGCACTGCCCCAGCTTCCTGCCCCAGGGCCGCCAACAAAGAGAGGGGGCGGGGGAGGGGGGCTCTGGGAAGGGGCGGCTGGGAACGGACCTTCCAATTGAGACTACAGACGGAGATGCTTAAGCTGGTTTCCCACTTCAGCATAGTTAGCTACATATATAAAAGCTACTGTGCAAAGTGTCCCCTCGGGAGTTCGACCAGGAGACCTGGAGTTCGCTCGCTTGCCATGACGTGCACTGACCACCAGGGGAGGCACGGAATGAAGGAAGGCCCCGGCTGGCAGCCAGAAGGCCCTGACTGGCCCTGATTGCCAGCCAGGCTTAGGGACTCTGCCTGTGCACAAATTTCATGCACCGGGCCTCCAGTCTGGGTGTGAAACAGCTGGGTCCAGTCCCGTGGACCTTGGTTCTGACTGCCTTTCTGGACCTGCTCACCGTGGAGGATGCTGGTCCCACCCACGTACAGCAGCAAGGCTGTGAAGGCCTGTCCCCTCCCTCGCATGCCACGTTCCCAGGGACAGCCCTGGTCAAACCCCGGCATGAAAAGAATCTTAAGGAAATTGCAGTGCTTTGGCTAACACCATCTGCACCCACATGGTGTCGCCCCAGAAATGTGTTCCTGGCCAGAGAAACAGCTCGGGTCACTAGAGTCTGTGTGTCTGTGCAGAGTCAAGAGAGGCCTGTGGCCCGGCTGGCGTGGCTCAGTGGTTGAGCAGGTACCTATGAACCAGGAGGTCACGGTTAGATTCCCGGTCAGGGTTTTGGGCTCCATCCCTGGTGTGGGGCGTTCAGGAGGCAGCCTGTCCATGATTCTCTTTCATCGTTGATGTTTCTCTCTCTCTCCCTCTCCCTTCTTCTCTGAAATCAATAAAAACATTTAAAAAAGGAGAGGCCTGTGGTCGCCCTGCCTGTCGTGCCTGCTCCCGCTGCCTCTGCTCCGGGACGACGTCTAGGAGCTGGTTGCTGCCGTGAGTCCGGCCGGTAAGGAGCTACATGACTTTGAGCCCCGTGGCTTCCCACTGGGTGGAGGTGCAGGTGAGAGAGAGAGACCAGGGAGCGTGGGCTCCGTGGCCTGCGGCCGTGGCACATGCTGGACCTGGACCCCTCTGCTCCGAGGCCACTGGGGCATGGCAGGTGGTCAGTGTGGGAGCCACGGACCCGAAGGCAGGGGGACAGCTCCTTGCGGTGTGAGGAGGATGAGGCGAGGGGGGCATGGGAAGACGAGGAAATCGCCGTGTTAATGGGGAGACGTGTGCTGTTTTCTAGTAAAGAATGCGCCCGATTTTTAGCCCCGAGAGAGTCCCTGTGACGAGGGAAAGAACACAGAAAGCCAGTCCCATAACGAGAAGGAGGCGCCACTGTCCTCGGTGACAGCGGGAGTTCCCGCCGCGCGCGGAGCTGTTTGCTAGAGGAGAGCCAGGAGCCAGGCTGACCTGTCATCTCCGGAGGACAGACAGCGTCCCCACCATCAATCACGCTGCGCCCTCCTGTCCGCCAGGCCATCCTCCCTCAGGGGATGACGCAGGCGGGACACCCATCTTGGAGCCCGGAGCCCACACTGGCGGGGCCGGGAGACCTGCAGTTCCTAATGTCGCCTGCCGGGTGCGCGAGGACACCCACCGCCAGCGCGGGCCAGCGCCTGGGACCCTCGGCCCGCACGCTGCAGCCTTTTGCTGATGTAGTTTACAGAGATGCTGGCGCATTACGTGGGTCACCCTCCCGAAGACGGCACCGCGGGACGGGTGATGGGAGTCAGGGCGGGACGTGGGCCTCATCCCGGAGGCTGTGCACGCGGTGCTGGAGCTGGGGCTCCCCTTGAGGCCAGGGGCCCACATTCCTCCCCTCCACCAATCCATCTCCTAGACCTCTCAGGGTTGTGTCCTCTCATCCGATCCGATCCTTTCCCAGGCTAGACTGCCAGGCCTCTGTGCCCGCCTCTGCGGCTCCTACGGGGCATGTGTTCACCTCCTGCTTCCCAGTCCCTCCCTTCCCCAGGGACCTTCAGGGTCACGGGTGGCTCCCAGGAGGGAGCGTGCGGAGCAGGCAGCTCATGCCCCCTAGCGGATCCCACTTCGTAGCGCCTGGCGCCCTGGCTCCCTTCCTTTATTAATATCTAGCTCCCATGCACACAGCCCTGCTCGGGGCAGCTTAGAGCGCGAAGCTCAGGGATGGTTTATTTCTGGGATTTTCCTTTCA
>PVJC01054824.1:0-10396 GCA_004026665.1 Murina feae | reverse complement strand
ACACACACACACACAAAAGGCGCCTGGCAGACTGGGGCCATCATAGGACATCCACTGAGGGGTCCCAGACTGTGAGAGGGGGCAGGCCGGGCTGAGGGACTCCCTCCACCCCGAGTGCACAAATTTTTGTGCACCGGGCCCCTAGTAATATTATAACTGGAGGACTCTAGATTTCAAACCTAAACCATGAGTAACTGCATAAGAACATGAATGTTTCCTGATATTAGCAATAAGATCTGAAACCTAAGGGAAACTCCATCCCAGAACTAGGGGGTGTGGCACAAGAACAGTAAAGATCTAGATAAGGGGCTCTAACACCCTTTAGACAAGGCTTCCATCACAAGAGGAATTGACACCTGGGAGGGCTGGGCAGAAGCGTAGGCAGATGAAGATTTCCAACCCATTCCCAGGTGTCTTCTCTGTCTTCCCTCTGTGGCTCCTAGAATTTGTGAGCAAAGATCAAAAGGCCCAGCTACCAAGACATAAAGACAAATATTATCTTAATACTCCACTCCCTTCTAATCTAGTGAATAAGTGAAAATATATTTGTGACAATTTCTGTAGCCTAATTCATTCCTATAAAGATTTCTACAAGATCCTTTCCTATCATGTTTTATAGTAATTTTTTACTGATGAGGGAACATTGTGTGTGGAGAAAGTTAATTCCACACATAATGGAAATTATGGAACTAGAATTAAGGATTAAGTGGAAATCATGGCATTAGATTTCATATTCTTTTGCTGGATCATCTGTAGGAGAAAGCCAGTAAAATGATAACTGGACCTAGAGCAGAGTTCCTAGGATATTAAAAAGTTAAAGGGAGAGAAAGTTGTGGAGGCCTGAAGAATGTGTCTTGAAGACTTAAATTAAGGGAATGTAAACCAAAGACCTCCCCAGCTATGCATGGATTTTTCATACTTATCCTTCTTCCGTAAATGCAAGAAGGTTTGTTAGTCAAGTATGTTCCTGAGATAGGACTCTCCTGAAGGCCAGATTTGGCTCAATGACTCCCGATGGCCTTGCTCTGCTTTCTTTGGACTGTTTGGAAGCCTAGAACACTCCACCCAACATTTCTTGCCTCATTCCCTCAGTTGTGGTCAATTTGGCATCATAGTCAGATTGTTCTCCCAGCTTTTTCTGGCTTCCTCCTTATTGTCTCTCATAGGCATGTCATCTAATAACATTTTTGCATGTTTAATCACATCTCAGTGTCTGCTTCTCAGAGGAACTGAAAGCACAATTCTTTCTACCATTTTTTCTTAAAATATTTTAAATACGAAAATAGTAATTAATTCACAGCCAGTTCCTTCTCTCTTAGTCCTTAGGAATCACTAAAATCTTTGTTGAAAATGTGTTTATTTTAGAAGTGGGTGTATAATACCTTTGGTGATCTTCATCTGAAGTTTATTAAAATCCAAAAGGTGTCCCTTTTTCAGAAACAAGATTATAATGCACTTAGATAACAAATTTTAATTTTTAGAAACCTCATTGGGTAAAAATGCCCTCCAGATATAGGACAACCACATCATTATTTTCATAAAACACATTTCCACAGCAGTTACCAAGTTTTAGTTTATATACTTGTACCAAATTAGGTATGAATGAGACCTCGGGGACCTTTTGTTCTAACTTATCTCTCCCCCTTTTCCTTTCAGAAGGAAAATTTTAAATCTAGATGAGTATAAGGGCTTGCCCACATGTTGTTGAGTCAAACAGCTGCCCAAATGCTCAGCACTACGCCTAGGGCACCTCTCCACGCTGCTTCCAGCTAAAGGAGTCTCTGGGTGATGGAGCAGCACTTAAGGGAAGATTTGCTCCACATTTAGAGAGGACCCTGCAGAGCCAGGGGAAGTAGAAATAAGAGAAAACTTATTTGTATGTGCTATGGAACCTGAATTCTTGTTTTATCTCTAATAACTGCTGCTTTGCCTTGGGTAATTCCTGTGACATCTCAGGATTGTAGCTTCATCTGAAAAATTTTGGTGTTAAACTCAGTCATTTTCAAAGGTCCTTTCCACTTTCACACTTGAGGTCTTCCCTTGCCAGAAATTATGGGGAAGGGTGTTGCCGAATGATTAAATACAGAGTATAGCTAAGGCATGGGGCCAAAAAAGTATTTGACTCTTCCTCTTTAAGATAAATATGTAAATTTCTCATAAAATTAAACCACAGTGAGAGCTATGCTACATTCTATTCCAGGATACACAGAACACAATGAAAATAGTATCCACAAATAACCTAGGTAACATTAAACTAAAAAGACTATTTTGCTCTTCTCTTCTCTACATAACACGTTATCCAAATAATTCTATCTGAAGGTCATTTATTATAAGTAATCTATTAGTTCACTAGCCTCCTCAAATGTCAAATCTGACTACAGTTAACACTTGACATCTTATGATTATTTAAGAACTAGAGGCCCAGTGCACAAAATTTGTGCATGGGGTGGGGGATGGAGGTTCTTCAGCCTGGCCTGCACCCTCTCCAATCCCGGACCCCCTCAGGGGATGTCCAACTGTGTCTCACAATCTGGTACCACTGGCTCCCTGCCTGCCTGCCTGATCACCTCTAACCCCTCTGCCTGCCTGCCTGCCTGATTGCCCCTAACCACCTCTGACTGCCTGCCTGAATGCCCCTGCCTCACCCCACACCCAGGACTTGGGTTTTCCTCCCTCTGGCCAACCACAGGCACCCAGGACCCAGGCCAGCTTCACCTGGGCCAGCCATAGTCATGGCACCTGGGACCATGAGGCAGGTGGCTTGTCCCTCTTCTGGACCGCAGGCACAGGCACAGCCACTGGCCTGAGACTGTGGGGTGGGTGGCTTGTACCTATCCCAGGCTGCAGCCTAGCTGGTCCCCATTCCTCTCTCGTGAGCTCATTTGTGCCTGGCAGGTCCCCTTTCCTCTTTTGTGAGCTCATTTGTGCCTAGCTGGTCCCCATTCCTCTCTCGTGAGCTCATTTGTGCCTGGCAGGTCCCCTTTCCTCTCTCGTGAGCTCATTTGTGCTTGGCTGGTCCCCATTCCTCTCTCCCCAGTGTTGAGTGTCTGAGCTGGCATGACAGCGTGAGGGTGTGAGGACTATTTGCATATTAGCTCTTTATTGAATAGGATAGCACTGCAGTTACATCGTTTGAAATCATCTTAGAAATTTAAGGAGTTCTTTTGTCTATGTTAATAGAGAAAATTTAAAACGATTTATTTCACCTGTAATTTTAAGTTCTGTGCTATGTTTTGATTGCCATATATGCTATCTTTTCTTGTCTCTGGAGATAAGAAAAGATAGGTTGTTTATTAGAGATTTGAAAAAATATTGCTAGGCCTTCTCACAGCTGGGTTGCAGTCTATGCCCTCCAGCTGCTCTCCTGTCAATTCTCATTCTTTTTCTACATGCTCTCTCTAGCCCTAGAGGTTGACCGCTATGGGCTTCATAAACAGAGCTTCCCAATTTCAGTTGGGTTCAGTCAGTGTGGAGTGCCAACAGCAGATAAGAGGGAGAGAGAAGCCTGAGAGCAGGGTTTTAACTCTTCTGATCTAACTATTCACTTTGAGGTTACCTCCAGCTGGCTGTGTTCCCAGGATAGAGGAACTCTGCCCTGCTCCTCTAGGATTCTGGTAACTTAGGTCTCTGCGGCATAAATGTGTGGAGAAGAGAGAAATCTATTGGACTGAGATCTTAGCTGAATTTTGTCAAATCACTTCTGTGATGCAATGGATGGGAAACCTGGAGGAGGAGTGAAGGTGAAGAGAAATAATCTTGGCTGTGAAAAGAGGGGAAATAGGAGAAGAGTTCCATGAGGAGGAGTCTTAAGAAAAGGGTTTTGTTTTTAGGCTAGGGATATGAGGAAGTTCAAAGGCTGAGGAAATGTGAGCATAATGTGACTAGTGATAGATAAGCAGAGACCATATCAAAAGCCTGGGGTGGGGGCAAATTTGACTTGATCAGCTTGGCCTTTTAAGGAAGGAAATTGTGGTGACCATGTTCATGGACACACCTTTAAGCCCTGTGTGTGTGTGTGTGTGTGTGTGTGTGTAATAGTTGATGGTTGATGGAGTTATTTTCTGGAAATTTCTATTCTTTCTGTGACATAAGACTGTGGAGTCAAGGAGTTAGAGAAACCTTCAGGACTAGAGTTTTAGCATCTGAGGAGAATGGAATGAGGAGCTGTCCAAGGACAAGCAAAGTGGCTCAGCTGAGGTGCAGTGGTTCTCAACCTTCTGGCCCTTTAAATAACAGTTCCTCATGTTGTGACCCAATCATAAAATTATTTTCGTAGCTACCTCATAACTGTAATTTGCTACTGTTATGAATCATAATGTAAATATCTGATATGCAGGATGGTCTTAGGCAACCCCTGTGAAAGGGTCATTCAACCCCCAAAGGGGTCGCGACCCACAGGTTGAGAACTGCTGGGCTAGAGGTCCTGAATCTCAGTGACTACAGGTGAAAGGACTGCTGTCAACAGCACAGGTATAGAGCAGTTCCAATGGGACTGCTCCAGCTTTGTGAGTATTACCTTTGTGGTTGCAAGGAAAGCATACAAAGTTGAGGGTGCCGACGAGAGAACTGACAATGGGGTCCAGACTTAGTAATGAAGGAAAGTGTGATAACTTCAGAAAAGTGGGGATAATAGTCTCAGAAGAGCTTGGTGAAAATTAAATATGATAACCAACATACAAATCTTTGTAAGGAAGTGTGTAGGCAGGGCCTATAATTTTACTCTACTTACAAGTTAGGCTGCCACAGGATACTGACAGGAGATATGAGACTCCTGAGACAGAAACAAAAAAGTTTATTATTCACAGCAAAAGCAGTAGCCAGAACTTCATGCTCATTTAATTTGGTTCTTTATGTCCCCCAAGTCCTATGAAGACAACACAAGGCCTGTGATACTCAAATACACATTGAGTTGACTTACAAGAGAGAGACACTACATTTGGGGGTTTACCACTTTCTAATAAGCAGAAGCAAGCTTGCTCTTTGCTCAGGGAAAGACATTACTTCATCCTTCAAGGTTACTTGCTGCAAACACAACTGTGAAATATGGTCTGGCTAGAGTGGTCAGAGGCTTGAATTCTTGGCATACCCAGCAAGAACATGCAGGAATGCTCAAACCTTGCACACTGCATATTTCAATAAGTTTAGTGTATGGAAGATACTAGATTTCCAACAAATATTAGCCACAATTAATGATCATGTTCTTATTCATGATTAAGTTGAATTATCTTTAAAATTCAGGAGCTATAAGTGAAAGTGTCAAAGATCCACAGTCAGAAACAATCCTATCTAATAAAGAAGGAATATAGTAATTGACCCTCAAGCCGTTGCAAAGATGGAAGCCCCCACCGCCAATAAGGAGGGAATATGCTAATTGACTATCACGCTCTCCAAGATGGTGGTGTCCAATCCCCTTTGCCCTCAGCTGCCCAGGGCAGTCCCGAGGCACAGGCAAGCCTTGGATGGCAGCTGCCCAGCCGCCCAGGGCTACCCAAGGCTCAGGTAATCAGGGCCTACCAAGCCTTGAGCTGCCAGCAGTGGCAGCCACAGAAATGTGATGGGGCGTTGCCTTTTCCTGATGGCTGGGTCACCTCCCACCCCTGAGGGCTCCCAGACTGTGAGAGGAGGCAGGCTGGGCTGAAGTACACCCCCTCCAGTGCATCAATTTTCATGCACCAGGCCTCTAGTATATTTATAGAGAAAGAAACATGCAAATTAATGTCACTCCGCTATACACCAAGCCACGCCCATCAGCCAGAGTGACTAGATGCAAATTAACTCAACCAAAATGGTGGCAGGCAGCCACGGAGCTGGAACAAGCAGGAGGCTTGGTTGCCCCAGGGATGGAGAAAGTCAAGCTTCTCGCCTGCCCTGCCCAGCTGTGGCCTCCACTCAAAGCAACAAAGTTTCAATTATAGAAGATGAATAAATCCCAGATACCTGCTTCCAGCCAGCCTCGATGGGAGCTTGGGTCACTGGGGGCTGTGGCCAGCCTGCAAATAGCCATCCACCCCTCACCCAGGATGGCCACACCCTCATGGGGTGAGTGTCCCCACTGTGGGGCTTAGCCAGCCTGCAAATAGCCATCAGCCACTCACCCAGGCTGGCCAGGCACCCCAGCGGGTACCCCCACCCTGAAGGGAGTGTGACCATACTGAAAACGGCCCTCAGACCCTCACCCAGGCTGGCCAGGCACCACAGCGGGACCCCCACCCTGATCTGGGACACCCTTCAGGGAAAACCAGCCAGTCCCCACCCATGCATCAGGCCTCTATCCTATGTAATAAAAGGGTAACATGCAAATTGACACTAACAGCAGAACAACTAGGAATGACTGGTCACTATGTCACACACTGACTACCAGGGGGAAGACGCTCAATGCAGGAGCTACTCCCTGGTGGTCAGTGCGCTCCCACAGGGAGAGCTCTGCTCAGCCACAAGCCAGGCTGACGGCTGCCAGTACAGCAGTGGTGGTGGGACCCTCTCCTGCCTCTTCAGCAGTGCTAAGATTGTCCTACTGCAGGTTAGGCCTGCTCCCCACTGGCAAGTGGATATCCCCCTAGGGCTCCCAGGCTTCCAGAGGGATGTCTGACTGCCAGCTTAGGCCCAATCCCTCGGGGAGTGGGCCTAAGTCAGCAGGTGGACATCTCCCGAGGGGTCCCAGGCTGTGAGAGGGAACAGGGTGGGCTGAGGGACCCCCTCGAGTGCATAAATTTTTGTGCACTAGGCCTCTAGTGTGTGTGTGTGTGTGTAAAATATATATATATATATATATATATATATATATATATATATATATATTTCACCAGCAATAAGAGGTTTGATATTAAGCTGCAAAAAAATGAAAACTCTGGAGTGTTTGACATATTTGAGGATAAAATGCAAAGAAAATAAAAACTAGAAGTCTTTGAATATATTTGTTAGGGAAAATTATTCTTTCTAACACTGTAGTATGAAATATAAAAGTAGAACACATGATGAAGGGGCTAAAGTAAGCCATAAAGTAATCACACTTCTGAAAGCATAATGGGTAAGTGTGATGTGCACAGAAGAACTAAAAATGTGGCTGAGAAGGTTAATTTTCATCTTAAATTATTTACCTAAAAGTTCAAATGGGAACATATAAAACTGGGGGGGGGTGGGGAATTCCAGGGTGGTTCTAAAGTCAAGGAATGGACTAAAAATCTTTGCTAGACAACTAAAATAAGATCTTTTTATTTGTTTTCATATGGTCTCCCTTACTTATGGAATCTAATGAACAAAATAAAATTAACACAGAAAATAGAAACAGACTCATAGATACAGAGAACAGACTAACAACTGTTGAAGGAGTGGGGACCTGGGGAGCTGGGTGAAAAAGGTAAAGGGATTAAGCAAAATAATAATAATAACAATAATAATAATACCTCAACAACTTATAGACACAGACAACAGAAAGATGATTACCAGAGGGAAAGGGGGGCTGTTGGGGTAGAAAAGAGGAAAGGGGGACCAATGGTGACAGAAGGAGATTTGGTTTTGGGTGGTGAACCCACAATACAATATGCAGATGATAGATTATAGACTTGTACCCGAGACCTATCTAACTTTATTAACCAATGTCAATCCAATAAGTTCAATAAATAAAAAATAATTGCTTATGATCTATGTTCTAAATTGAAGGTTATAAAAACACAGCATTTTTTAAAAAGATTATGTATCTATGTATCTATATATACATACATATATATATATATATATATATAGAGAGAGAGAGAGAGAGAGAGAGAGAGAGAGAGATTGATTTCAGAGAGGAAGGGAGAGGGAGAGAGATATAGAAACATCAATGATGAGAGAGAATAATTGATCAGCTGTCTCTTGCATGCCCCACACTGGGAATCAAACCCAAAACCTGGCAATATGCTCTGACCAGGAATTGAACTGCGACCTTCCTAGTCAACCCTCAACTACTGAGCCACAATGGCCAGGCAAAACACAACTTTTAACCTATCCTTCAGCTCCTTTTCCTTGGAGTTTCTCTCCAACTTTACAAGATGATAGGAATCTTCTGCACTCTGATCTTGGTTGAGTCTTTACTTTTTCTTGTCTCTTATTCTCTGATGTCAAAATCTTTAAGATTGAGAAGGTATTCCCAAAGGGAAAGAGTTTTCTTACAATTGAATATTCAATAAAACCATATCCTTTATATGTTCTCATATTAATCTTAATTAAAGGGGTATTTTCTCAGGCTGTCTCTATAAGAACATGGGTTCTGGAAAATTCTATTGTTAATACCATGAGCTCAACCCTTCCCCTACCATCCCCTAATCTATCTAAGGTGACCAGACGTCCTGCTTTTGGCGGGACAGTCCCGATTTTTAACAATTTGTCCCATGTCCTGCGGCGTTTTAAAAAAGTCCCGATTTTTTGAAAGAATGCACAACAAGCTAGGAAACGGCAGGAGAACGGGAAGGGAATATACAATTTTCAGCGGCCAAGCGGTCAATGGTGTCCCGCTTTACCAATGTTAAAATCTGGTCACCTTACCCTAATTCCAAACAAATATTCAGTGTCTAAGCACTAGTATAATCCATAATTACTGATCTAAAGTTATTCAGGGTTTTTCTTTCTAGTTATAATTGAAAAACATTAACAAGAAAACTAAACTGAAACATGAAAATGGCATAAAACTGAGCCCAATTCCACCCAAATGATGGCCTAACTGTCCTCTTAAGTTTATCGTTCTGGCTAATAGGGGTTTTTTTTGCCCAAGTGATTTTATTTCAGATTAGCCAGTTGAAGGCACCTTCAGAATCCGGTTTGTGAAAGATTTGGGACAGCTGACTTAAATTTCAACTGGATTTGCTAGCTCAGCTAGAGCACTGATTGTTGGTGTGGTTCAATACCCTAGGCCCAGGTTTATCTCTAGGCAGATCCCAGTTTCCTGCTGGCTCCAAATTCAAATGCAGCATCTTCATTTAGACACTATTATAAAGGTGAAGGGAAAAGAAGAGGGAGTAATCCAACTATATCAAACTAAAAAAACTTTTGTCTAGTGGTAAAAGTTCAATGGTGGGACCTTTATATAATTATAGTTGACATACAATATTATATTAGTTTTAGGCGCCCATCATTGTGATTTGACATTTATATAATTTACGAAGTGTTCACCCCAATAAATCTGGCACCCATACCATGATGGTGGGGCTTTCTAATCTCCCACATACACAAAATAAAAGAGGTTTATTTTTAAGAAGTTTCAACTTACTATTAACTTTATGTAAATGATATTTTTATGTGGGGCTTTCTAAAATGTGTAAACCTCCTCAATCATTTCTTCCAAGAACTCAGAGAGGAAGTATGCTTAAAATTAGCTTAATCCCTTACATTTGTCAAAGATAAGCCAATTAGCTTACTGGGGTAAATTATTGAAAACAAAACAAGGCACTTCATCCCCCACTCTTCCCACTTTTTAATGTAAATATATTTCATATGGTCAAGATGAAGTGTCCTTATCCTGTCAGAAGTTTAAGTAATCAGAATGAACTAATTGCAGAATACTGCCCTAAACCAATAATAGGCAAGTCTTTAAAATAAAACGCGGAAGTGCAGAGGGCCCAGCAGCATCAAGGATGGAGAAACCCAGGCATCCCAAGGGCTCCTTGCCTAACTCCGGGCGCGGGAGGCCACGCTGCACGTTCAGCCGAGGAGACCTGCAGAAGCTGGAGAGCTGCTTTCAGAGCAACCAAAACCCGTCCTCGGAGGAAAGCCGGGACCTGGCGGCCAGTTTGGATTGCAAGCAGATCCAAGTGAAGAGGTGGTTCCAAAATCGCCGGGCCAAAGTGGCTAAGTTACTGAAACAGTCCAGGCTGCAAGGCCCAGAAGCCAACGCAGCACCCCAGGACCCCAGATCCTGCCCGCCTCCGCCTGCATCTGGGCCTCTGCCTCTTCCTGGGCCTGGGCCTCTGCCTCCACTTGAGCCTCATCCTTGGCCTCCGCCTTCGTTTGAGCCTCAGCCTCCATCCATGTCTCGGCCTCAGCCTCCATTTGAGCCTCAGCCTCTGCCTCTGCCTCAGCCCAAGTCTGGGCCTGCAGTTTGGCTTCCGCTTCCCTGTGAGCCTCGACCTCCACCTCCACCTCCGTTTGTGCCTTGGCCTCAGCCACCACCTGCACCTGCAGGCCCCGAGTCCCCGGAAGACCCTGAGGACCCCGAGTTCTCTGAGGATGCTGAGTTCTTGGAAGACCCTGAGGACCCCGAGTTCTCTGAGGATGCTGAGTTCTTGGAAGACCCTGAGGACCCTGAGGACCCGAGTTCTCTGAGGATGCTGAGTTCTTGGAAGACCCTGAGGACTGAGTTCTCTGAGGATGCTGAGTTCTTGGAAGACCCTGAGGACCCCGAGTTCTCTGAGGTTGCTGAGTT
>PVJC01054823.1:0-10380 GCA_004026665.1 Murina feae | reverse complement strand
GGGTCGGGGAACACAGCCAGGAAAGAGTTTCTGACTTTTGAGTTTAAAAAAGCCAACTAACTGGTAGGGCAATTCAGTTATAATTTGTGAATCAAGTAGAGAATAAAAATCAACTGAGAACCTGTGGAGGTTTGGGAGGAAAATGCCAGGGTATACCTAGATATCAGCAAAAAAGGGCTACATCGGCACCATGTTTTAAACATGTGATTTAGTGGTATTGTGACAATCAATTGGCTTCCACACCAAAAAGTTTTAATTTTAATTTCAGAAATGTAGAGAAGAGGCATGACTGCCACCTGGTGGTCATTGTCCCAAATTGTTCGTTCAGGTCTGCTAGGGATGAATTTGTGACATTGAACGCGGGAGGTTAAAATACAAACATTCGAAAGCCCTCAACATTTGGCTACTGACGTGGGCTATATACATTGTTATATTCAATTAAAATCTTCATTATAAACCAAAATAATTTGATTTGGTCAGATAAATTTTTAATCAGATATTCCTCCAAGAAGAGAAATTATTCCAGCGATCCCTTTTATGGTCAGTCACCATCTTCTTCTGCCTGTGTTATTTATCCTGGAGAATAAGGTTGGGAGTTTATTTTGCCTCTTTAGTGGCCTTGGGGAAGAGTGACTGGACCCTGGGGTCTGGGCCTGATCTATGTAAAGAAGGTTCCCTGGGAATTATGCTTTTCCTGCCCCAGTGTTACTGGTGAGACAATTAGACCTTGGTTCTTCTCTTCTTTGAAGGAAAGATTTAAATCAAGAAAAAAAGTGTAGCAAAGTAAGTAAGAATTCATCGGCCACAGCAAATATATACGTAGGACGGGGAAACAAGGGCTTAGGAGAAGCGACAAGAGGGCCTAGGCTGGGCTGCTTTGGCTCACTGAGAAGTCAGAGAAAAGGGGGCCTTGGACACAGGTTCCGGGGGTTACCCCAGGATGAGCTGCCCATTGCTCCCCTGGTTGCATGTCTGGTGGGGTCACTTAGAGGAAGGGAAAAGGAATAGCACGGATGTGCTCCCCTGAGGGAGAGTGTGCACTGGGTCCTTCATCCTGAGCCCATTTACCTCCCTCTTGCAGGTAGAAATCTCAGGGGAGGTCTCAGGGGAGGTGCTCAAGGGAATATCCATCAGCTTTCCAGGTGTGCTCTTTCAGGGTCCTGGTTTCCACTGATTGGTTGGAGCCGGAGGTGTGTGTGGGGGGGTCGGGGGTCATTATTCAATGCAGCTGGTCTGAAGCAGCTATGGCATCACTTGTCTGGTTTTGCTGCTTTTCTGGGCCTGGAGCTGAAATATAACTGAGGTCTAGTCAGGGGTCCTCAAACTTTTTAAACAGGGGGCCAGTTCACTGTCCCTCAGACCGTTGGAGGGCCGGACTATAGTTTAAAAAAAAAACCAAAAAACTGTGAACAAATTCTATGCACCCTACGCATATCTTATTTTAAGCAGGACAGGTGGCGGCGGCAAAAACACCTGGCATGTGGCCCGCGGGCCATAGTATGAGGATGCCTGGTGTAGATGTTATCTTTAGGAAGGAAAAGATAACATGACTAAGGATATTAAAAGTCAGGGGATCCAAATTGCATGACCAGCAATATACTAGGGGATTAAAGGTTACCCTGGGGGCAAGGTTCTTGTTTGCTCATTTTTGCCCCTTGCTAGGCATCCAGGGCTTTCTGTCCCTGGCCCATCCTTGCTCTGCTCATAGCAGTCTAACTACCTATAATAGCTGGCCATCATTTCCACCACCCCAGTCCCAGCTGCTGTTCTAGCCACTGCGTTGTAATTGTCACCCTGATAACTCTCCCTCCCCCCATCACCCAAGCCTGTTCATCAGTCTGTTTTCCAGAGTGATCTCAACCCTCCCTTCTGGTCCTGTCACCCATCTGGATTGAAACTTTCAGTGGCTTTCTGTTACTCCCAATATAATGACCAGCTTCTCAACAGAAACAATAGTCTCGTAGTGCCCCACGTGAAATGTAAATTTTTAGGGCGAAATAGGCAGGTTTGGGACATTTTTAAAATTAAGGGGTCCATGGGAAAAAACACAGGGCTGCTGAGTTGCAAAAGGGTACATTTCCATAAGACAAGGGAGCAGGGAACAAAATATACACAGTTACAAAATGAAGAGAAGGCAGCCCCTCATTTAAAGAGGGAGGAAGAAGGGCCCAAAGGGAATGGAAGAACAATAGGGGAGAGGAAGGAGGGAACCTCAGGTGAAAATTGAACTCTGGAGTTGCTATAGTGACCAAATCAAAGAGAATATTAACCAATCAGAGGGGATATTAAGACACAGGAACTTGCAGCCTTTATAAACTGTGGAAGGAGGGACTTAGTGGGACACTTTCCCCTTCCCCACGTGGGAGTCTGTTTGTTCTTCAATAAAGTTCCACCTTTGCTGTACCATCTTCCATTCGATGCCCAGGGTCGCCACCCTGCCCAGGCGAACATCACGCGTTCCAGCCCCAAAATCCCGTATCACAGGTGCTGTTGTTACTTCATAAATGGCCACAAGCTTAGTGGCTTAAAAGAGTTTCATTTTGCTCACAATTTTTGTGGGTCAGGAATTTGGGTAGGGCTCAGCTGCGCTGTTACTCCTCTCCATGTGGCAGCAGCTGGCTATTTAAAACCAGGGATCTGCTTCAAAGATGACCCCCTCTTATTTCACTGGCACTGACAACCCTTCAGCCTGAATTTTGGAATTATGGGAAATCATTCCTTTCAAAGAGATTTGAGAAAACTACCCTGA
This sequence comes from Murina feae, assembly GCA_004026665.1. Lineage (NCBI taxonomy): Eukaryota > Metazoa > Chordata > Mammalia > Chiroptera > Vespertilionidae > Murina > Murina feae. The sequence goes on along the minus strand of PVJC01054823.1, from coordinate 7,631 downwards.
TCTATGGATTATTTCATTGTCTATATGGATGGGTCTAGCTTAAGGTGACCAGATGTCCTACTTTTGGTGGGACAGTCCCGCTTTTTAACAATTTGTCCCGTGTCCCGCGGTGTTTTAAGAAATTCCATGATTTTTGGAAAGAGACATATGTACTACTCTTTGTAATATTTTAAGTAATAAAAAAAGGGGGAAAAAAGACACCCCCCACCCCCCCTAACCCTCCTCCCCCACCCCCCCGCCCATCAATGGTGTCCCGCTTTACTAATGTTAAAATTTGGTCACCTTAGTCTAGCTTGTTGACCAGTAGTGTAACTGAACCCACGCTAGTATGCCTGATGGGCAGTAAGACCAATCACTAAAGCACTGAGTATGCAAACAAGGAAAGGGAGGAAGGGAGAGAAAAAGAAACATCGATTGGTTGCCTTCTGCACGTGGCCCTACTGAACCCACAGCCCAGAAATATGCCCTAACAGGGAATCAAACTGGCAACCTTTCAGTGCACAAGATGTTGCTCAAACAACTAAGCCACTCTATCCAGGCAGAAAGGTAACCAAAACAGGAGGCAGGGAGAAAGCTCAAATCTTTCTCTCAAAGGGGAAAAACATGAGGTTTGCCCTGGGTAGCTCAGTTGGTTAGAGCATCATCCCAGTACACTAAGGTTTTGTTAGGGGCAAAATAGAATATTGAGGACTAGCTATAGTTATAAGAACTATTACTCATGCTCGGTTAACCGTGATTGCCTTTTTCTGATGAAAGAAAAGACATTCTAACCTGGCTGGGAGTTGTATGCTAGGGACCTGGCAGTCAACCTTGGACCTGGAGTCAACCTTAGGATGTGTTCCATTCTCATCCAAGAACTGCCTGTTATCATGGAAAGATTAACAACCTTGTTGCCCAAACAATGGAGTCCCAACCCCAGCCCGCATTGCCTACTTTCCCATGCCAGGGATACCCATTTTGCTTCCTTCACCATGTAATCTTGTCCTACCCTGATAAGCAGCTGGCTTATGGGGGGGTCACAGAGCAGATTTTTGTGGGTGACCTGCTGCTCTCCCATCCTGCTGGCATGATTGCAATAAACGTTCCTATATGATTAAACCCTGTCACTGCTTAACTGGCTTAAGTAGTGACAGGCAGCTGGACCCACTGGTTGTCCAGTTTCAGGTCTGATCCCCAATCAGGGCACATACAAGGAACAACCAATGAATGCATAAATAAGTGGAACAACAAATTGATGTTTCTCAGTACAATAAAAACAAATAAATAAATAAAAGATGAGGGATTTTAAATCTCCATAACGCAATGTAAACCATCTATTCCTAGATACCTTTGATTAGGGAAGGTGAGGAGGAAGCTGGTCTTGCAAGGAATGTCAGGCCATAAAACCGAACAAAGCCCTGCCCTGCAGGAGGGAAGGGGGCTTTGTTCTGGCCCCAAATCCTTGGAACACCTGGGGGAAGGGTAGATGAAAAGTTGCACTTCCTCCAGGGCCTCATGGGAGGGAACATATTTGCAAAACAATGAACTTGAGAGGCAGTTATAAGGCAAGATTCCTGTGTGTTTCCACACTCTGATTTGGGATTTGGGACAACCCCAGAGTCTGTGCGTGTTATTAAAACTGTGATTTCTCCACTTCTTCAAAGCGTCGCTTAGTTTTTTTGGTCTTTCTGCAACAAAGGTTGTTGTTAGGTCTGATCAAATAATTGAATTGATACCTCCTCCTTGGGAGCTGGCTTTTCAGGCCATTTTACTATGGATATTCCCTTTGCTGAGACCACATTTCTTCTTCTTCTTCTTCTTCTTCTTCTTCTTCTTCTTCTTCTTCTTCTTCTTTTTTACATTTAACTCATCACAATAGCATCTTTAATAAATCAGGTTATTATTATAAAGTGCTTTAAGCTCTTCAGATTAAAGGTGTATAAAGTACAGGTTACTTTCAAGTTCTTCCTTTCTGATTTCATAGAACACGCCATGTTCTTGCTGAGACCACATTTCATTTGTGGTGACTGTATTACATTACCTCCCCTCTGGGTATGCATAAAGAAGTCTCTGCCCAGAAAAAGCCTGACTTTATAATTTAATTTAATTTTTTTTTAATATATTTTATTGATTTTTTACAGAGAGGAAGGGAGAGGGATAGAGAGTTAGAAACATCGATGAGAGAGAAACATCGATCAGCTGCCTCCTGCACACTCCCCACTGGGGATGTGCCCGCAACCAAGGTACATGCCCTTGACCGGAATCGAACCTGGGACCCTTGAGTCCGCAGGCCGACGCTCCATCCACTGAGCCAAACCAGTTAGGGCCTGACTTTTTTATTTAAAAAAAAAAAGCTGCTGACCACCATCACTGAGTGCTGGAGCCATGCTGGTTCCTAATTTCCTAATCCCTCACAATTCTGTCCTGTGTGCATTTCCTCCTTCAGAGATTTAACAGTAATCTTGAAATTTATCACCTAGGAGTTAATGGTGCAGCGGGTCCTATCTTTTTATCAGCCATTTCCTCATTCCACTTGCCAGGGAATTTTCTTAATTTCTTACTAACCTGCCTCAGTGACAGTTTGAATTTTAACTAATTTTTGTTCTTTTCACCACCTAAATAGCTAATCTGTTAAAATCTCCTACTGTCTACTTTAATGCCTGTGCGTTTGGATGTTTGAATTCCAGAGGGTAGGGCTATTCATCTCCACACAGTTTTACTGTTACAGAGAACTGGAATAATCAAACAATGCAGGAGAGTTTGGAGTTACACTTCATTCACCGCAGTGGGCTTAGAGAAAATGATTTCAAATTCTAAGCAAGCCTACAAGCAGAACTTCCCTTTTTATTAAGGAGCCAGCCCTCTGTGCAGTTAGTGGTTATCTCGCTGCTAGCCTTGCAAACTACACAATTCTATCCAATTAAAAGATGCACCTGGTATGGCATTGAGAGTATGGGCGTATCAAGTCTCTGGCCTACAAGATCAGACAGCTAAGTTTATTGTCCTCATTATTCGAGCAGACTAAGGCAGGCTAGAAAGCAAAGTTATCTTTTTAGAATAAGAAGAACAGGAGAGAATTCCAAATAGCAGTTTTTACAAAACAAGGGTTTGTCTTCTCATCACCACTTGGTTTCCATGGTAGGGGACGAAAAACATTCTCCTCCTGCGTTCTGAAACGGAATTTTTAGACTGGAACACTGGGTATTCCCCTGGGAAGGATGGTTCCCTGGATTCTTTGTCCGTGGGAGTCAAAGAATGAATCCATGGACAGAAGATGGTATAGCAAAAGTGGAGATTTATTGAAGGATAAGTACAGACTCCCACGTGGGGAGGGGGAAAGAGTCCCACCATGTCCCAGTTTCCACAGTATATAAAAGGCTAAATTTTTGTGCCTTGATATCCCCTCTAATTGTGAGGAGGAAACTGGTCTTGCAGAAGTTATCTAAATGCAGAGGCCATGGAAGTGTGAACAATGCACTGCCCTGGGGGTGGGGGTTGTTATGCTGGTGCCAGGAGGGATCATCGGATGTGGCCTGACACCTGGGGGCCTTCCTGCAGGGCCTCGAAGGGGGCAGGGGGACAGGGGCATATCTGCAAGACAAAGACCCCAGCAAGATATATATAGTCAGGCTCTCTGCATGTTCCTTCACTCTGATTTGGAAATTATTCCCGGAGTCCACTAGTGTTAATAAACGGGGTCCTTCCCACCCCTTTTTCTAGGAAGTGTGCTTGGTATTTCTTTGGTCTTCTGTGACAATTGGTCATCATTTCCTTGGACTGGTTACTATAGTAACTTCTGAGTTCAAAGGTTGAACCTCACATGGGACATGTGAGGTTCTCCCCCCTTCCCCCCCTTCCTTATTGTTTTCCTATTCCCTTTGGGATTTCTTCTTCTTTTGGATGAAGGGCTTCCTTCTCTTTATTTTGTAAATATAGACCTTCTGTCCCCAGCTCCCTCATTCTATGGAAATGTACCTGTTGCAGCTTTTCAGCTCTCTTATTCTATGGAAATATACGTTCTGCTGCTCTGCAGCCCTGTGCTTCTTCCATGGTCCCCTTTAATTTCTAAAATTTCCTAAACCTGTCTTTTTCACCCCTAAAAATTCCTGTTTCTGTTCTGTGAATGAATGGAGCCTGTGAATTTGACCAGAGGTAGATTAGCGATACAAATTTTATTATTTTTGCCAGCACTGGGGCTTCAGAGAAATAACTGAAATCCCAAAAAAGGGAGGGGTAAGGCCGGTGGGGCTTAAACAAAGAGGGATAAATTATGGAGAAGTGAGGAGGCAAAGGGAAGGGATTTGGAGCTTGCAGGGGGGGGGGGGGTTCCCTGGGGAATGCATAGGAATGACTAGGAATGCATAGTCAATAAAGGTCGTTTAGTAGGGTTTGTTATGCAGGCTCATCTCCATCATCTCAGACCTTCCTGATAGGAGAGGGGAACACCTTTACAAATGGAAAATCGTGTCACTTTTCCTTTACAAATTTACATTAACTTTATGCCTGAATTTTAGGCTGAGAGGAGGAAGGCAGAGAGCTCTTCCTGGATCTTCTGTTCTCAGTTGCCTTCCGATCAACATAATCCTTATGCCAAAGTGGCATATTTGGGGTGGCATACCCTGATCCCCCATCAAAACTAAGTAGTTGCACTATAGCCCCCTCCCCATCCCCAATCTGCTGAGACTGAAAGGTGGGAACTTACGGAATTTGTCTAATTATAGGGCTTTTTTACTTAGTTATTTTGCAAGTTGAATTCTTTCCCTTCCTCCTCTGGACCTGTGGTTATGGTAATGTGTAAATTCGTTAGTCTATCTCTGAGCTTTTGCCACTTCGGTTGTTATCAGCTACTTCCAGATAAGGCCTCAATTGGGTTTTGTTATGTTGGGCACAGCTTCCTGAGGGAAGCCCCCTTAAGGTGACTGAGGGGGACTTTTCATCTTCCTTATTGGTGGTGAAGGGAACCTAAGTTTTGGCATCCTGATGCTGCCTTCTGGGAATATCGATTTTAAGCTGTTTATTAAGAAACAAGACTTAAAAAGAACCTTTAACTCTCCCCTCTTGCCCCCTTTAAACAGAGAAACCTGCTTTAGAAAGGCGACCTTAGGATGCTCCCCTTCGCCTAGTTTGAATTAAGTATGGTAAATAGAGGGCCTCAGGCAGGCGCCTGGTAGCTGGCAACTACCTACAAGTCACCCACTCTCCTTTCTGAAATCTAATACCCACTCCCGCCCCCCCCCCCAGTAATGTCTCATTGTCTTAAGAATTTTCATGCTTGTGTGAATTGCCAACGTGTATGTATTAAGACATTGATTTTTCCTCCTATTAATTTGTCTTGTCAGCTGGGCTCTGATGGCTGTTTCCATTTAAGTTTCAGGCTGTGAAAGAATTCACAGAGAAGAGTAACTGAGCACAAAAAGGTTTATTCACTTTCCAAGGGAGGAAAGGGGCCAGGGCTATAGAGAGCCAATGGCGCGTCTCCATGAAGGACTGGGGGGTTTTACGGGCTCCTTAAAGGTTAGGGTGGGGGCTCTGAGGCGGAGCTGGCTTCACCCCGGGTCAGAGGTAGATGTTCCTTGGGCAGGATGTGGCCATAGCACGAGGTGTCAGGGGTCAGACCGGCCCTCGGTTCAGCAACCTCGAGTTCTGGCTAGGAAACTATTCAGAGCCAAGACTCAAACTGTAAGAGAACAACTGTAAAATCACAGACGCAGAAGTAATTCATAGAAGAAATAGGGTTGGGAAACCAGTTATCCAGTAAAGGAAGGGCCCTTGGAGCGTAGGAGGGAGGAAGGTAAAGGTTCCATACCTGCAGGGAGGGGCAGGGAAAGGTGCACCTGTGCTTCCGGGAGGCGAGCTGGGCACTCTGTCCTCAGGGTTTTCAGGGCGAAGATTTTAGAGGAGGTCCCAGGGGAAGATCTCAATGAACTATTTATCAGCTTTCCGGGTGTGTCCTTTCAGGGGGTCTCCACTCGTTGGTCAGTGCTGTTAGACACTGTCTTGAGCTCCGTTATGCCCTGCTGGGAGCTCTTGCCACTCCCGGCGATTTTCCTGTTGTTCTTATTGTAGGTTTCATGATTAACGGCCTTCAGTTTGCAGTAAACGGCCTCACCCAATTCCCAGTTGCAGCCTCCACCCAGCCCCACCTGCACCTGGTCCGCGTGGTGACTCTAACTGGCCTTTACAAAAGACATAAATATCCCGCTCCCCCTACAGTGCCCCGCTGACACCGACACACTGGTCTCAGCTGCTGTGAGACAATGTAATAAAATTTCTTAAACTCTCACAATGTCTCTTGGCCTGGCTCTTTCAGCATAGACCTCATATTTTGTAGCTGAAAACCAGGATAGCTGAGGGAGCCTGTGGGGAACCCCACTCCCAGCTGGTGAGTAAGAGTCACTTCCTTTGACCCTCTGGTTTGCTGGCTTTTACTTCACCAGAGTCTTTATGTGTGGGTCAGGGGGTCTACTCTTCTGGTGAGGAGGAAGGCTGGTTCTGCAAGGCCATTAAACCAAACAAAGCCCTGTCCCCTGGTAGGTAAAGCGGGGGAGCCTTGTTTTTGAGCCCTGTATCTGGGGGAAGGGTAGATGAAAAGAATTCTCCCTTTAGGGCCTTGGGGGGGAGGGAGTATATTTGCAAATCAATGAACTCGAGGGGCACTTATAAAGCAAGGTTCTCAAGTGCTACCCCCACTCTGATTTGGATTAATCCCTGAGTCTGCGCGTGTATTAAAGCTGTGATTTCTCCACCTCTTCAAAGCATCGCTTAGTTTTTGTGGTCTTTCTGCAACATTTGGTTCCCTGACCGGGAAACTAATCGAAGCTGGCTCTTGCCTCTGGTAAGAAGACTGGGTTAGGGGCCCGGGGGCGCAGGACAGACCTCCGAAGGCGCACCCTGCTGATTTTAGCAAAATTAAACGGGGGAACTCCAGTGCTCCCAGACCTCAGCCCAGGACCCGGCCGGCACCTGAAGAGCGTGGACAAACACTTCTGGACCTTCTGGACTTGTCTGTAAGTAGGGCCCGTCTGATTAACCAGCCTACTCCCAGTGAGTAGAAGGAGGGAACTGATCACCCCCTCATTCAGGTTAGGAAATTCTGAGTGGGTACCCGGTGAGAGCGGGCCCATTCAGGTCAGGAAATTCTGAGCAGTATCTGGTGAGAGCGGGCTCCTCAGGTCAGGAAATTTTGAGTGGGTACCCGGTGAGAGTGGGCCCCTCAGGTCAGGAATTAGAAGTTGGGTAAAATGTATTTTAAACTCTGAGTGAATGTTTCTAGTCACTGATCATCATAGGGTCGGGACAACGTATGTTCGTTTGTTTAAACTAGCAGTTTATTTTACCAGGAAACGGCTTCTTGGCTCCGGCCAGGAATGTGGTTAATTTGCATTTGAATACCTTTGCATTTGAATACCTTAGGCCCTGTCTTCTGGGGCTCTCAGTACTGAGAATGTGTGTGAAGAGATGAGAGTTTTGATCTAGATTTTCCCTTTGTAAAAATGTATTGTTTAATGTACATTATTTTGAGCCCTGTCTCATTAAGTCATATAATATAAACAAGTTATCTCATCTGTAAAGGGGTTGGTTCCAGCAGCTGAATTATCCGGGGCATTACACGTGGCTTTCATGGAGGATGCCATCTTGGGAAGGTGGGAGCC
>PVJC01054822.1:0-10382 GCA_004026665.1 Murina feae | reverse complement strand
CCAACGTCCCAGCAAGGCTGGCTGGACGCAGGTTTTTGTGATTTATCGCCTATAATTGATACTGTTCCTTGAAGGCCTGGGGTCATCTTCTATAATTGATACACTGTTCCTTTAAGGCGGCCTTCTAACTACTAACGAAGCCTCCTCTGCCTCACCTCGCAGCGTCTATAATGAAACAATTGTTACTTTTACTGGTTAGCCCGGAGCTGCTCTTTCCTTCAGCTCCGGAGGATTCTATGATTGTTACAATGTTTCAAAAAGCTATGTTTCGCTAGAGGCAGTTTAATCGGAGCTGAGCTGAAGGGCGCAGCTTCACTTTCGCTCCTGCCGCAATGGAAAGGGCTGTTTACTCAGGTCCGTGAGTGGCGGCCGCCATGTTGGCTGGGCTAATTTGCATACAGCCGCTCTGATTGGCTTGGTGGGCGTGGCTTACCCTGTCTCGGAGAAACGGTTAATTTTAATATTTCGTTTTTATTAGTTTAGATAGATCAGTGTTTCTCAACCTTCCTAATGCCTCGACCTGTAATATAGTTCCTCATGTTGTGGTGCTGGCTTAGACAATAATTTAATAAGTCCATAAAATTATTTTCGTTGCTACTTCATAACTGTAATTTTGCTACTGTTATGAATCGTAATGTAAATATCTGATATGCAGGATGTATTTAGGTAACCCCTGTGAAAGGGTCATTTGATCCCCAAAGGGGTCATGACCCACAGGTTGAGAACCACTGATATAAATAGTATGGAAGTCGTAGCTAGAGCAATCAGACAAGAAGAAATAAAAGCCATCCAAATTGGAAAGGAAGATGTACAATGTCAGTATTTGCAGATGACATGATACTATCCATAAAGAACCCTAAATATTCCACTACAAAACTACTATAACTGATAAATGAATTCATTAAAGTAGTAGAATACAAATTAAATATCTAGAAATCAATTACATTTTTACATACCAACTAGAGGCCCGGTACACAAAAATTTGTACTCTCGGAGAGTGCCTCAGCCTGGCCTGTGCCCTCTCACAGTCTGTGACCCCTCAGGGGATGTTTCTTGGGGGAATGGGCCTAAATTGGCAGGTGGACATCCCTCTGGCAGCCTGGGAGCCCTTAGGGGATCTCCACTTGTCAGCAGAGAGCAGGCCTAAGCTGTAATTGGATATCCTTAGCACTGCTGAGGAGGTGGGAGAGACTCCCACTACCACTGCTGTACTGGCAGCCATCAACCTGGCATGTGGCTGAGCAGAGCTCCCCCTATGGGAGCACACTGACCACCAAGAGCAGCTCCTGCATTGAACGTCTGCCCCCTGGTGGTCAGTGTATGTCATAGTGACCAGTCATTTCCAGTATAGTCGTTCTGCTGTTAGGGTCAATTTGCATATTACCCTTTTATTATATAGGATAGAGGCCTGGTGCTTGGGTGGGGGCTGGCCGGTTTGCCTTAAAGAGTGTCCCAGATCAGGGTGGGGTTCCAGCTGGGGTTCCTGGCCAGCCTGGATGAGGGGATGAAGGCCATTTTCAGGCTGGCCACAGCTCCTTCAGGGAGGGGGTCCCTGCTGGGGTGCCTGGTCAGCCTGGGTGAGAGACTGATGGCTGTTTGCAGACTGGCCACAGCCCCTTCAGGGAGGAGGGTCCTGCTGGGGTGCCTGGCCAGTCTGGGTGAGGGGCTAAGGGCCATTTTCAGGCTGGCCAAGCCCCCAGCAGGGACCTTAACCCCATGAGGGTGTGGCCATCCTGGATGAGGGGCTGATGGCTGTTTGCAGGCTGGCTATGGCCCCCAGCCACCCAAGCTCCCAGTGAGGCTGGCTTGAAGCAGGTATCTGGGGTTTATTTATCTTCTATATTTGAAATTTTTTGCCTTGAGTGGAGTCCGCAGCTGGCCTAGGGCAGGCAGCTTCCTCCATTGCAGGGGCAATGATGCCTCCTGTTTGTTCTAGCTCTGTGGCTGCTGGCCACTATCTTGGTTGGGTTAATTTGCATACAGTTGATATGATTGGCTGGTGAGCATGGCTTGGGATGTAGTGGAGTGATGCTATTAGCATATTACTCTTTTATTAGATTATAGGATTAGATAGCCAAGATTTGGAAGCAGTCCCAGCGTCCTTCAGTGCAAAAGTTTACAATGTGTACAAAAGCTGTGGTACATTTACATGATGGAATACTACCTGGCCATAAAAGAGAAGGAAATCTTGTCCTTTAAGATAGCATTGATGGACCTCAAGAGTATTATGCTAAGTGAAATAAAAGACAATTATCATATTATTTCACTCATATGTGGAATCTAATGAACAAAATGAACTAACAAGCAAAATAGAATCAGACTCATAGACAGCAGGCTGACAGCAGGGGGTGTACTGATATTGGGGGAGGGGTGAAAGGATTGAGCAAAAGAGAGAAAAAAGCTCATGAACATAGACAACAGTGTTATAATTGTGGGGGGGGGTAATGAAGGTGGATTAGAGTGTAGCTGGATAAATGGTGATGGATGGTGACTTGTTTTGCAGTGGTAAACACAGAATACAGTGTACAAATGATGTCTTATAGAATTATGCACCTCTATAATTTTGTTAACCAGTGCAACCAAACAAATTTCTTACAAAGGGAAAAAGTGCAGGTATGGTTTGGGACATAATCTCCATCTGCACACAACTCACCTCCACATAATCATACCGTCAAAGTAAAAGCAGTGTGATTCCTAGCAAATGCAGCCACAAGACAGGTTGCCCTGTTCTCCAACACCCAACCAGTTGCCACTCTGAGACTCCTGCTACAGAGAAATTTCAGAGAAGACGATAGCATCAGAACTAGGGCCAAATAGAAATTTGAGTCTGCAATTCCCATTTACTACTTACAATGCACCTTTCCCATGGTGCTCATGGCATTTAGGAACAACCCAACATGCCATAGACACCACATCTCTCTGACCTTCATTCCTAAAATATTCTCTGTGTCTTCTCTCCTATGACAACCTTACTTTCCGAGGCCCATATCCTCAGGGATATCCCTTGCTATATATCTCAGTACTACTGCAACTTAAGCCAGGATTAAAAGTTAACCCTCCAAGGTATTAGATGTGCACAAAATGGGATCTCTCACTCTAACAGTGGAATATTGCCATGTACCAACAAGCCACTGGGAAAAGACACATGTGGGGGCAGGCAAATCTTGGGAGTTTCTCAGATCACATTATGTGATTAGCTGAAAAATCAAAATATATGTATGCCTTCTAAATAGTTCAAGTCATAACATAAAGAAGAGAGAAAATACCATTTGACTATGTCAAAAACTGAGAAAGTCAAAAGAAAAGATGGTTGCAGAGTAATTGGAGGCTATGTGCCCTTGCTCCCAGCCAAGGACTAGATTTACAGCTACTGGTAAAATACTGTGCAATCAACTTTAAAAATCAAGAGAAGTGTAGCAGATTGGACATATTGCATTTAAGGAGCACTGAAGAATCAAATGGAGACTAGTAAGAGGAGGGGGGTTTTTGAAAGGGAAGCCTCCCTGGACTAGGTGCTTGACTGAGAGGCTGAGTGACACTGGCTGCAAAGTTCCCCTTCCCCCACCCCTGCTCGGGGGTGAGGAGTCTCAACCCCACACAGGGATACCAAAACTAGAGCATCAAAGACTAGAAGAAGAATCCACTAGCATCTGGCAGAAGGAACAAGAGTTGGTCTGCCTGGGAGACCAGGACTGCACCTTGCTCATACTACTGGAAAGGCTGTGCTGCAGAGTTTGGGTACAGAAGAGGGGCCCCTGGACAGTACTCAGCAGTGACTTTGAGGGACACTTTACTTTCTTGAAGGTATTATGCAGAGCCCTAGTTAGTGATAAACTATCTGGCTTGGGGGAAGGGGAAAGGATCTCCTCAACCTGGAGTGCAGGGTTAGAATCCCTCCCCAAATCTGTGGAGCCTCCTGACTGCTCATCCTGTGGGTTTAGCAGCTTGGAGAAACAGGGCAGATTGGAGATTTTGGGACAACACAATGGAAAGTTAAGAGCACAAGTGGAGCTAGAAATCTCAGTCCCCACTTTGGTGAGGCCAGCTGCACAGAGTGATCTGAGTCCTACAAGGGGTTGATTTCATAACCTTTTCTGCTTGGATCTGTGGCATGAGGGTATTGATTCTTCACACAGGTGGGAATTTGGGACTCTATTCCCCAGGAAGACTTCCATCACAGAGACATAAGAGTGAGTGCTGGGCATTGTGAGGAAGTTGACCTGAGCTCCCAGTGTGTTCAGCCAACCAGTTCTGGGAAACAGAGGTAGAACCCACCTCCCTTCCTGCATACTGGATTCATCAACCTCCAATAGGAGACTTTCATTCAGTTCTGTGAAATCCCAGATAACCCTGCTAGACACAGTTCTATGGGATAAGGAGAGTAGGTCAAAGCAGGACATTCCAAGTATGAGATTCTCAGAGACTATTATCTGGGATCAAGAGGAAGTGCTTAGCCCCCTCCTGCAAACAGAGCCAGCAAGATTAACAACTGGAGCTCTTTTGATCAATCCCACTAAGCCCAGAGCAGCTGAAACTTGTCCTACAGACAAAACTGAAGACTATAACCAACCTCAACCTACAGCAGGCCACCTTAGGGGGAACTAGAGTTGGAGTCTGTGGTAGAGACTAGGGAGTTTGGCTTTGAATCAGAGACTCATTTCCCCTCATTGAGTGCCTGACTGCATAATATATAAGGAAGGAACCCACTAGCCCAAGCAAAGCTAGCTTGGGTCCATCCTAAAAACTCTTTGGAAGGTACTAGAGATAGACAAGGTAACCTCAGGGAGGGAGGCAGAGTAGCATACAGATGAAGGATGACATCAGGGAGCCTCAGACCAGCAACATAACTGCCCCCAGCTCTAAGCTGAAAGAAGCTGATCCATTTACACAGACTGGTCCCTCCTATGAACACACAGGTCTAGCAGACACAGACACAAACAGTGAATATATGGTGGTAAAGATTGACCTCTAGAGACAACTAGCCTGAAGGGTTAATGATTTTGCCATTTAATCCATAAAGACACCTTGAGACTGCACCAGCACAACAGATTGCACACCATGGTTGGGGTTGATCAACATAATCAACCAGCCTGCTGATTGATTCAAACCACAAAAGACCATCAGCTCTTAAGACCAAATTACAATAGGAGAGTCCAAACCACCCACACAAGAGACATTCCTGGAATATCCAGCTCAGGAGATCAAGGAGACCATACCCTGGGAACCATAAAGCACCTACAACAGAAATTCACACACATCCCCAAGATGGGGGATCATAGCAGTCCTTTCTAAAACATAGAAACAAACACAAAGAGACAGCCAAATGGGGAGACAAAGAAGCAGGCCTCAAATGAGAGTACAGAAGGAAACTTCAGAAAAAGAGCTAAATGAAATGGAGGCAAGCAATTTATTAGAAAGAGAATTCAAAGTAATGGTTGTAAGGATGCTCAAGGAACTTAGTGAAAATGACATCATGAAGAAGGATGTAGAAACTATGAAAAATAATCAGGCAGAAATGAAAAATGCCATATCTGAAATACAGAATACACTGGGAGGAATTTTTAGTTGTCTGGACAAGGCAGAAGATTGAACCAGTGACTTAAAAGACAAAATAGAAACAAATCACACAATCAGAACAAAATAATTAAACATCAGGAGAATAGTTTAAGGGAACTTTGGGATAACATGAAATGTAACAACATGCACGTTATAAGGATAATAGGAGAAGAAAATGAGCAAGGGATAGAGAACCTGATTGAAGACATAAAAACAGGAAACTCCCCCAGCCTGATGAAGGAAAATGTCACACAAGTTCAAGAAAGACAGAGTCCCAAATAAGATAAACACAAAGAGACCCACATCAAGATACATCATAATTAAATGGCAAAGATCAACCACAAAGAGAAAATCTTAAAGGCAGCAAGAGAAAAAAAGTCAGTTACCTACAAGGGAGTTACCATAAAGCTATAATCTGATCTCTCAACAGAAACACTTCAGGCCAGAAGGGATTGGCATGAAATACACAAGTGATGAGAAGCAAGAACCTGCAACCAAGACTGCTCTACCCAACAAGGCTATAATTTAAAAATCAAAAGTGAAATAAAAAGTTTTCCAGACAAAAAAAGATTGAAGCATTCATTACCACTAAACCAGCTTTGCAAGAAATGCTAAAGGGGCTGCTGTAAGAAGAAGAAAAAGAGAGAGAGAAGGAGAAACATAGTATAAAAGAAGTATCAATAAATAAGTGCCTATATAACAATAAATGGATCAATCCAACAAGAAAATATAACCCTTATAAACATATATGCACACAATATAGAAGCACCTAAATATATGAAAAAAATTGGTGGACTTTAAGGGAGAGATCAACAGCAATATAGTCATATAGGGGTCTTTAATACCCCACTATCAACAATGGATAGATCTTCCAAGCAAAATATCAACAAGGAAACAGAAACCTTAAGCAACATGCTAAAGCAGATGATTCTAAATTATATCTACAGGACATTTTATCCCAAAGCAGCAGAATATGCATTCCTCTCAAGTGCACATGAAATATTCTCAAAAATAGACCTCATGTTAGTATACAAAAGAAGTCTCAATAAATTTAAGATTGAAATCATATCCAGCATCTTCTCTGACACAACAGCATGAAACTAGAAATCAGTAACACCAAAAATCTCAAAAATATTCAAACACATGGAGGCTAAATAGTATGTTATTAAACAATGAGTGGATAACCAATGAGATGAAGGAAGAAATAAGAAATTACCTGAAAACAAACAAACAAAATGAGCATACAACCATGCCAGATCTATAGGACACAGCAAAAGCAGTCCTGAGAAGGATGTTCATAGCATTACAAGCCTACCTAAAAAATCAAGAAAAATCTTTAGTAAACAATTTACATCTACAAGAATTTAAAAAGTAAAAGCAGGAAAAGCCCAAATAAATAGACAAAAAAGAAAATAATAAAGATCAGAGTGAAAATACATGTCATAGAAACTTTTTTAAAAATACAAAAGATAAAAGAAACAAAAAGTGGGATTTTTAAAGATAAGTAAGATTAATATACATTTGATAAGACTCATCAAGAGACAAAGAGAGTGGACCCAAATAAACATAATTGGAATGGGAAGAGGAGAGGTAATAACAGACATCACAAAAAATACAAATGATTGTAAGAAAATATATGAACAACTATATGACAACAAAATAGAAAAACTGGGTGAAATGGAAAAATTCCTAAAACGTTACCATCTTCCAACACTGAATTATGTATAAGAAAAACACCTGAGTAAACCCATAACAACTAACAAAATCAAAATAGTAATGAAAGAAAATATTTCCAGCAAACAAAAGTCCTAGACTGGATAGCTTCACAGGTGAATTTTACCAAGCATTCAAAGAAAAACAAACTCCTATCTTCCTCAAGCTATTCCAAAGAAATTCAAAAGGAAGAAAGACTCCCAAGATCTTTTTGTAAACCCAAAATTATGTTAATACCAAAACCAGGTAAAGACACAACAAAAAAAGAAAAATTTAGGCCAATATCCCTGATAAACATAGTTTCTAAAATCCTCAACAAAATATTAGCAAATTGGATCCAGCAATACATTAAAAAGACCATACACCATGACCAAGTGAGATGTATTCCAGGGATACAGGGCTGGCAAATACTATTAAATCAATAAATGTGATACATCATGTAAACAAAATGAAAGATAAAAATCACATGATCATATCAATAGATGCAGAAAAATGATTTAATAAAATCCAACATTGATTTCTGATTAAAAAAAAAACTCTCAGAAAAATGGGAGTAGAGGAATGATATCTCAACATAATAAAGGCCATATATGACAAAACTACAGCCAATATCATACTCAATAGGGCAAAAATAACACCATTTCCCCTAAGAACAGGAATAAGACAGGGATGTCCACTTTCACCACTCTTATTCAACAGTAGAGGCCCGGTGCATGAATTCACACACCAGTAGGGTCCTTTGGCCTGGCCTGCGGAATCAGGCCAAAACTGGCTCTCCGACATCCCCCAAGGGGTCTCAGATTGTGAGAGGGCACAATCCGGGCCGAGGGACCCCACCAGTGCACAATCGGGGCCAGGGAGGGATATGGAAGGTTGGCCAGCTGAAGAGGGATTGCGGGAGGGCTCCAAGGCGTGTCCGGCCCATTTCAGTCCCTATTGGCCACACCCCAGCAGCATATGCCCCCTGGTGGTCAGTGGATATCATAGTTGAGTGGCCTTAGCATATTACTCTTTGATTGGTTGAACTGCTGACTGGGCACTTACCATATTAGGCTTTTATTATATAGGATAGTAGTGGAAGTTCTAGCCACAGTGATCAGACAAGAAGACGACATAATAGGCATCCAA
Organism: Murina feae; assembly: GCA_004026665.1. NCBI lineage: Eukaryota > Metazoa > Chordata > Mammalia > Chiroptera > Vespertilionidae > Murina > Murina feae. Next base: position 1,985 of record PVJC01054822.1, on the reverse strand, counting down.
ATTGGAAAAGAGGAAGTAAAACTATCATTATTTGCAGATGAAATGATATTATACATAGAAACCCCTAAATACTCCACCAAAAAACTACTAGATATAATAAATAAATTTGGCAGTTTGAGGATGCAAAATCAATATCCAGAAAGCAAAGGCATTATTTATACACCAATAATGAATTATCTAAAAAAGAAACTAAGAAAACAACTCCACTTGCTATCGCAACAACAACAACAAAAATAACGTGACTGGGAATAAGTTTAATCAAAGAGATAAAAGACCTGTACCTGGAAAACTATATGGCAATGAAGAAAGTAATTAAGAAATATACAAATAAGTGGGAGTGTATACCATGTTCATGTATTGGAAGAATTAACATTAAGATGTTCATACTACCTAAAGTAATCTATAGATTTAACACAGTTCCTATTACAATACCAATGGAGTATTTCACAGAACTAGAAAGCATATTCTAAAAATTTATTTGGAACCAAAAAATGACCTTGAATAGCCATGACAATCTTGAGAAAGAAGAACAAAGTTGGAACTATCACAATACTCTAGATCAAACTGTAATATAAAGCCATTGTAATCAAAACAGCCTGGTGTTGGCATAATAGCTGGAACCAATGGAACACAACAGATAGCCTAGAAATCAACACACTTCTCTATGGTCAACTCATATTTGACAAAGGAGTCAAGATTATACAATGAGGGGAACCAAGATGGCGGCATAAGGTATATACCTGAATGCGCAGCCTCCCACAAATATTAAAAAATACAACAATAAACCTAAACAACCATACTCCAGAACCAAGGGAGTGGACGTGTTACAACTAGAAGAGAAGGAGCGCATCGAGACTGAATCGAAGTTCTCGTTCTTGGCGCCAAAATAAAAAGGTAGGGACGTGCGGGGCAGCTGAGGCGGCAGCGGGAAAGGGCGGCGGTGGTGGCTGTGGCGGCAGCGCGGTTTACAAGCTCCAGGGTCGCACTGAATGCTGTGCGGGCAGTCTGGCAATGGGCAGAAGACGACTGTGGTGTTCTAGCAGAACTGTTTGCAGCTTTCCCAGACGTGGGACTCAGGTGCGCAGACTCCAGGGCATGGAATAGCGCCACAGAGCTGGCTGAGTGCAGCCATCACAGGTTGCTCCGCCCCAGTGACTCTGAGACCCCACCCCAGTGACTCTGAGACCTTGCCCCAAGCTGCACGCCTGCCTGCCTGCCTGCAGCCAAATTAACAGACTGTGGCTGCGACAGAAAATGCCACTCTACCAGCCAAAATGCGGAGACAAAGAAACAGATCACAAATGACAGAAACGGAGGAAAGCAAACGACTGGATATAGAGTTCAAAACCACAGTTGTAAAGCTACTCAAAAATCTTCTACGAACCTCCGAAGAACTAAGTGAGACCTTCAAGGAACTTAATGAGAATACCAAAAAAATGGCAAAGGACCAATCAGAAATTAAGCAAACACTGACTGAAATAAAGAATAATATACAGAAATCCAACAGCAGACCAGAGCACCGCAAGAATCAAGTCAAAGTTATGAAATACCAGGATCCAAAAAACAGGCAACCAGGAATCCAAAAATATGAAGATAGTATAAGGAGCCTCTGGGACAACTTCAAGCGTACCAATATCAGAATTATAGGGGTACCAGAAGAAGAGAGAGAGCAAGATATTGAAAGCCTATTTGAAGAAATAATGATAGAAAACTTCCCACACCTGGTGAAAGAAGTGGACTTACAAGTCCAGGAGGCACAGAGAACCCCAAAGAAAAGGAATCCAAAGAGGAACACACCAAGACACATCATAATTAAAATGCCAAGAGCAAAAGACAAAGAGAGAGTCTTAAAAGCAGCAAGAGAAAAACAGTTAATCACCTACAAGGGAGTACCCATACGACTGTCAGCTGATTTCTCAACAGAAACCATGCAGGCCAGAAGGGAGTGGCAAGAAATATTCAAAGTGATGAATAGCAAGAACCTA